>OY293313.1:10979280-11274201 GCA_958502075.1 Orchestes rusci | reverse complement strand
AATAGGGCATTATTCCATAACCACTATCTCCCAACAATACCGTATTCGTCGTCCGGCGCATGATTTCGTGAGCAGAAGAATTTTTCCAAATCCGACTATCATGTACGGAACCTGGCCACCGGGCATCAATATGAGTGAAAATGTAATTTTGATCACATATGGCTTGAACGTTAATACTCGCATAATTTTTTCGGTTGATGTACTCATCCCCAAATTGATGCGGCTTTTCAATTCTAACATGTGTGCAGATAGCACCTATTGCAGTTGGAATTTTTTTGTGCTGCCCACCTTATCTTTGCTTGCATGATCTCATTTTCGGTAGATGGGAACTTGATCCACTGATTCGCCTTCTCCACAATGCGATCGAGAGTTGCATGGATGAATCTGGAGACTGTTGGTTGTGTACATCCCAGTTCCTCGGCAATACCGCTCTGAAAGCCCGGATCTGCCATATACCGTAAGAAAACTTTCATTTGTTGGAGTGGCAAAAGTGCACCTCCCTGGTTTCCACATGCGCGCCAGAGATAAAATAGTCGGCTAACACTGCACATTCACTTCTTCAAACCGAAAAAGTGTACGAAAGTCGGAATCACGTGGAGTACGTCTTTCTTTGTAGATGCTTCATGTCTGAAGCAAATCCTTTAGTTTTGAAGCAAAAGCTCCTCTTTATAAATACCAAAAAAGTAAAACCTTTTCCTTTGAAGCAAAACCTCTTTGAACCCCTTACTTCTATTATTTTTATGAATAAAATGTGAAGTAAATGCTCCGATTTCTACAAGTAAAAACAAATCCTTCTTTTTATAAATATGGCCTAATATGTCCGCAAATGCTTCGTTTTATGAAGTTTTGTTTAAAAACTGGAGATTTATTAACCCGAAACCGGTGGAGATGTCCAAATGAAATTTAATTGTTTTCAAGAGGTAGTTATTGAGCATTTCTTGATATTATGCAATTAAGAATTTTTTGTTCATCAGTGACGAGCCTACCGCTAATGATCATAATTTTTTTTAAAGAAAAACGAAGCATTTGCGGACATATTATGTTTATACAGCAAACTATAATAATTTTTTCATGCAGAATCCCCTCACGAAGTTTGTCGCACTTACTTGTATTTATATTTTTTATTTTTTTCTTAAAATTTCAACACCCTGTATCCTGGAAACGAATGATTTTGAATGTACCAATTAAAAAATCACCCTGTATAATGAATAACCGTGTACAAGTTTTTCTGTTCTATGAGTTGTTAGGATGTGAAGTGAATGAATCTGATTCTGAGATTTACCAGATATTGATTCTGAGATTTACCAGATTTTGTATGGGTGTTTCGCCACACCCTATATAAAAATTCTCACTTGGCTTGAACGAAAATTTAAATAAAAAATCGCCCACGTAATTAAAAATATAAGATCTATCCAAGTGACTGTTTACTTGAAAAATTATTCAAACTAGTGCTCATAATCATAATATCGATTTTATCGGTTTTATCAGGAAAATTGGCTTTTTTGGGTGTAAAAAAAATCTATAAATATATTATCTTGAATTTGATCAGGTAGCTATACAGGGTGTTTATTGATTAAATGCCGATGCTTAAGGGTGATAATCCTTGGATGATCTTGGGACAAAAAGTTCATATGGACAAGAGTCTAGATTTTAAGATACAAGGTGTTGAATTTAAAAAAAAAATCTTTTTTTTATCATTTCTTTGATACTTTTCCAGATATCTTTTTGAAATTTGGTACACGTCTTCTATGCATCAATATGCATGGGAATGTTAAAGAGGTCGCCACTGATTCAAAAATATTGGAAGACACAGCAGAGTGCCAATGCAATCAAGTAGATTTTATTTTTAGGCGAAATCATTCGCCGGACGAAAAAAAATTCAAGAGAACTAGTTGGCTCGAAATTAAAAAGAGATTTCAAAGTAGTAATTTACGTTACTAAGTGTTATGTCTTGGAGTGGTTGATAATTGATAGGCCACATACGTTGATTAATTGTCTATTAAAGCTATTATCAGTATTATCACAGATTAGATTGGTAATTGAGATTGTATGGAGGCACGACACGTTATGTTACCATCTGAAGGTCTAGAAGAAGAGCGGGAATCTCTGTAGATCGTAGATCCACTCTTTAATATGTATGTGTTGACGCACAATGTTGCCGTAGTTAACACACTTCTTGCTAAAATTAAAGTTGTACATAACATAATAATATAGCTTGTAGCATATTTACTTATGTATAATATGCTTGCTTCAATAATTATACATTTTAATTATGTGCTAATGAGTGACTTGTTTGAAGTTTACAATTAGTTTACATTTTTTTTTTTTTTTGTAAATTAAATAGCTCTACTTAAAAGCGTGCCGACCTCCTTGAATTTACATACTCAATCCTTAAAACAATAATCAAGTTGTCACATGAATACTCTAGTTAATATGAACATACATTTATCCACACATAATTTCGTCACGTACACACTCTTCTTTTCGGCCTCCTTATTCCTGTTCTGGACATATGGTATTGAAGTCCCTTAACCATTCAGGAGGCTTCCTCATTCGGCCTAACCGTCTCACCACGGATGTGGGAGCCTTGTCGTTTTCCTGGACCACTTCATCTGGATCGCTTCTCACTTTTGATGTTGGAAATTGTTGTTGTTGTTCGTCATGACTGCCTTGAAAAGTCGATGTCACGTCCTCAGGCGATTCGCCCCTATGTTGAGGAGGTGTTGGCTCCTGTGGGAGAGAAAAAATATTTAATGCTCTGTCAATTTCTGAATTGGTTTTAGACAGTTCATTTTCGTTAATTTCACAAGAAAAGTTATTGTCACTGACACCATCACCAATTTGAACTTCAGAAATGTCTCCACTGATGTTTGAGTTTTCCTCATTTATTTGACCTGCCACCTTATCGCCATTGTCCTTGTCTGGTGTGGTTCCCCACTCCCCGTCTTGATTTCTCTTCTGTCAAGTTGATCCGCATGGCGTTACACTAGTCTACCATCATCAACTTTGACCATATACGTTGAATTTCCAATTCGTTTTTCCACTTTCGCCATGACCCAATATTCCGAGTTTTTCCGGTACATCCTGGCCATCACTCTTTCACCAATTATTGTAAAATGTCTTGGCTTCCCATGACTGTAGTACTTCCTCTGCTGGTTTTGAGCGTCTTGGATTCTTTTAGTTACCTCAGATTTCTCAAGCGTTTCTCTTTCTTTAATCAGGTCAAGTCTTGTCCTGATCTCTCTGTTGAACATTATTTTTGCTGGTGTTTCCTGTGTTGTTTCATGTTTCGTCGATCTGTAGCTTAAAAGAAATCTGGAAACCAATTTTGACAACCTTACCCCAGCATTTCTCTGATCCGACATTGCTGTTTCTATTTTATGTTTGAACGTCTTTACCATATTTTCCGCCTGCCCATTGCTCTGGGGGTGATATGCCGGTGATGTGATGTGTTGAATACCATTTTTGTTCAAGAATGTCTAAAAACTCCTCGCTGTAAATTGAGTTCCATTGTCCGTTACCACCATTTCAGGTAAACCAAACATTGAGAATGCTTCTCTAAATTTGTCTACTATTTCCACTGCTGATAAAGATTTCATTTCAAACATTATAATAATAATTGCTTTTGGAGGATGTCTTTTGTTTTTGAGACAGGCTACACATGACTTGTCGTGCTTCTCTATGTCTTGATCAATGCCTGGCCACCACATATAGCTTCTAGCTATGGACATTGATTTTGCAACCCCCCAATGAGCTGCAGAATGGACTTCCTCCAACAGGACCCTTCTCAGGCTTTTAGGAACGATGGCCACCACATATAGCTTCTAGCTATGGACATTGATTTTGCAACCCCTCAATGAGCTGCAGAATGGACTTCCTCCAACAGGACCCTTCTCAGGCTTTTAGGAACGATGACTCTGTAACCCCATGTCAAAATTCCATCTTCCTCACGAATCTCTTCCCTCTTTGTATAGTATGATCTGAAATGTTCATGATTTGTCCAATTCTTACTCCTCACCATCTCTAGGATTTTCTCCAACTCTTCATCTTCTTTTGTGCATGATCTCACTTGATTTGAATCCACTGGCCATTTATTGTTTGAGTTTATGAAAATCCTCTCCCTTCACATTCTGGATCTATAACTGAAACTTTCAACGGAGATCTGGAATAGTAGTCCGCCATGATATTCTTTTTCCCCTTTAAATATTCAATTTTATAGTTGAATCTCGCAAGATATAGAGCCCATCTTTGAAGTTTATTTGTATGCATTTGAGTTATTTCTCTATGTTCACCCAATATTGCTATCAACGGCTTACAGTCTGTCCTTAAAATAACTTTGTTTCCTATTATGTAATCCTCAAACTTTTTACATGAATAGTACAGCGCAAGAGCTTCTTTCATAAGTGATGAGTAGTTCAATTCACAGGGCATTAAAGTGCGAGAAATACACGCTATTGGTTTCTCTTGACCATTTGGAAATCTATGACTCAAAATTCCAGCTATTCCATTGTTAGAAGCATCAGTCGTCAAAAAGAGTGGCACATTTGGATTAAAATGGACCAACGTTACATCTTCTGCAATCTTTGACTTGATTAATTCAAAAGCTTCTTGACATTTACCTGACCAATGAAATTTGCTTTCAATTTTTAATAAGTCAAAACCGAGCCCTTAAATAGCACACGATATCGCAATTCCATCGTGTAAACAACAGTCATGATCGAAAAAATGTTAAGATTGTCAGTCTATATACGTATAAATAAAAATTCAAATGAATTTTGTTATACATTTATTCATGATGAGAAAACTATTGAATTCTCAATATTCAATTTCCCCTCAATCATACTTATACTATGATCCTATATAAATCGAAAATTGAAAACCATGAAGGAAAAAGACTATTGGATTTGGAAATAGTTCATGAATTTCGTTAAAATCTTCTTTTTTTTTCACTAACCTCGAGGTAATGGGTCCAAGTTTTTATTTTGAGTTGTATTTGATGCTTGGAACATTCTCATGAAATAATTGTATGAATTAAGGCAACGAAATTCGTATACAAACATACATGAAACTGAGGGCTTATTGTCTCAACACATTTTTCTAAGCGATGTGGAGCTAGTTACTGCTTTTGAGGTGGTACTATTATCTGATTTTCTCCTTCACTGGAATCGACTCCTTGTCAATTAAGTTTACTAAACAGTATTTTGACGTTTGGAGATAACGAAGCCATCATCATTGTGGATTGTCTCATCTTTAGTTAGTATAGGTACATCAGGGCTGTTGGTAGAACAGTCACAAATCAGTCAGAGCCAATCAGCATTTGTTGTTAGCAAACTGATTTCTGACTGATATTGGCCAATCGATTAAACGCTGACTGGTCTGTGATTTTCTACGAACAGATCTAATATATATTTAATGTAAAAGTCTATTTCCGAGTCTATTTTAGTTAATACGGGGAAATTCAGTTTCATGAATTCATATTTGCAATTTCAAACAATTATTTCGACTATGCCTTTGCGAAGGAATTTTTCAGAATCCTTATTTCTTCCTGTGTCTATTTGACTTTGCATTTCCAATGTTTTCTTCACCTCTGGAATATAACGCTATCAGATCTTTGCTCCAGCGTTTCGTTCCATCCCAACCATCGTAGTTGAACATTAAAACTCTAACGAGCTAATAGGAACTACTCAATATTCAGCAATAAATATTTACAACAAATATGGGAATAGGTCGAACTGTCTTGTGAACATAATACCAGTTTTTATGTGTTTTCATTCACGCACTTCTATTTCATTCTTTTTGGTGAAAGATCAAATAATAGTTTTTTCATTAAATTAAGTTGTAGTTGGTGGTAAATTAATGATAATTTATCTCATTGCAAGAACTTGAAAATAGATCCAGAAGTAATCATTATTAAACGGTTGTTTCCGATCTTAGATATTCCATAGCAAGTTATTGGTCAGAAAATTTATAAAGGCAGTTCCAGAAATTGCAATCATGACTGTCATTTACACGACGGATTTGCGATATCGTCTACTATTTACAAGGTGGATTTTGGCTACACTCGTGCCAGACCCGATTCGCGATCCTGGGCGCTGTTTACAAATATGCTGCCCGGAGTGATTCCATATGGCATACGATTCATCAAATATGTTTCTCTTTGGGTGCTCATTGCCAACATTTTTTTAAATTCATCGGTAAGTTCAAACTGAGAATAAGCATGCGACAAATCAATAACAGTAAATTTTTCACCTTTTTGAAGCTTCGAAAACATATGAGACATCTTGGGAAGCGGATACGTTACCTCCTCCAAGTATTTGTTTACGGTGCTCTTGTAATCACCACATAGTCTCATTTTTCCATCACTTTGCAGTATACATACCAACGGAGTTCCCCATAAGGTGTTGTTGATTGGTGCGATGACACCTAATCTCTCCAATCTATCAAGCTCCTGTTCCACTGTGTCTTGGTAGGCAAAAGGAACATTCCTGGGTTTAAGGTATACAGGTTTGGCATCTGGCTTCAGCTGCAGAGAAATCTTGTCGAATTTAAAATGACCCAATTCATTTTCAAACACTGAATTGAACCTGTTCAATAGCTTCGAAATATTTTTATCTTTTACAACCAAGTTTATCATGTTTAAAGTTACGTTAAAATTCTTCATCCAGTCACGACCAAGTATGCAAGGACGACCATTTGGTATTACATAAAATCTAACATTTTTGGTTTTATTTTCATACGTCAACGCTACCGAAAAATGTCCTTTTGGAGTGAAATTTGATCCATTATAACCTTTTAGAAAAATATAGTCCCTTTTCAGTTCATAATGCCGAAAATGCTTATGATAAAATTGCTCACTCATACAACTAACACTTGCACCTGAGTCTATGTCCATTATACACAGTTTATTGTCAATATTAACTTGAATTTTGAAAGGATTATCTTCGCTTGATTGGTTATTTATAGTAAAAATACATT
This sequence comes from Orchestes rusci, assembly GCA_958502075.1. Classification (NCBI taxonomy): domain Eukaryota; kingdom Metazoa; phylum Arthropoda; class Insecta; order Coleoptera; family Curculionidae; genus Orchestes; species Orchestes rusci. The sequence goes on along the minus strand of OY293313.1, from coordinate 11,267,226 downwards.
GTTCACTTTTTTGCTCCTGTTCGACATAGTTTACATTATGTTTTTTTGCTTTCATGCACACTTTCGATAGATGTCCCTTTTTATTACATAAATTAGAAACATACTGAGCGTACTTACATTTTCCAAAGTGCATATTTCCACATGAACCACATGATTTTTTGTTGTCTTTACCGTAATTTCTTAGTTGATCTCTACGTCCATATTTGGGTCGTGATGACTTTACGGACAGTGGATTTTTAGAAAAACAAAAGCGTCACCCTCAAATATACGTCTAAATAAGTACATTAAAGAAAAAAAAATTGCGGTAAACACACAATTTGTGTCAAAAAATAAAATTTAATTCCCATGAAAATCAAGATTTTAATTACAACGTTGCCGGATATTCATCTACTATAGAGAGTGATGACGCTAACGCGACATCAATTTTTTTTACCAAACTCAAACTAACCCAAACTAACCAAAACTAACCCATAATTGAATATCATCTTCTCTAGTCTGGTTCGATAATCCGAAGAACCACTGGCAACGCTGTATCACCTTGACGAGCTACATCTAACAAACTGTCAAAAAAAACATGTCGTCGAACATAAATCCTGTACATATGTTACAATGAATGTAAGGAATTCAGTGAAAGCTAGCTTTTACTAGTTGATGCTAGCAATCACTTGATTCGTTAGGAAATGTTAAATTTTGAAGAATATTGTACACTTTCACTAGTGAATGTTGGAGAAACTTTATCAAATCAACTTTTACTGAAAGCAGTTAGGAAAAGTTCTTTTTAAAACTTATTTCCGCCATTTAACTAACCCAAGGTGCACGAGGCACTAAATGATGCCGCTCACGCGACATCAAAATTTTTGCCAAACCCAAACGAACCCAAACCAACTTTTACTGAGAATACTTAAGTATTTTCTATAATACGGTATCTGAACAATGTTCACATTGTACACCTGCGATTCATAACTCTCGTATTTTCCAGAGCGTCTAATCTGTCGGCGAATTCCAACTCGGACCAAAAAGGATATTTATAATTACGATAATAATTTTCAGTTTAACAGCTTTCACTAGAAAAATTACGTGAATGCTAACAATTACTAGTAAAAGTATGATGAAGTCAATCGAATTCAACTTTCACTAGCTAAATGTTTCCAAATCAGGAAAAGCTCACTTTTCCTAGTAACAGTTAGCTTTTACTGATTACCAGGTTTTACTGTGACACATACATAGATTTAAGCGATATTTTAGCTTACAAATGTGTTCTAAGAAATATTGGTGCTTTATTTCGATTGATCCTCACGTATAGAAGGTAAAATATTGTTAATAAGTTGAGTTCTAAGTGAATCTTTATGGAAAAATTGAAGAAAATACTGTCCCTAAAGTAGGGTGACCATACGTACAGCATTTCGCTACATACAGCATTCTAATGATCTGTCCCGCATTTCATTTTGTCCAGCAAACGTACAGCATTCACGCTTTGGCGTCCGTATAGTACGTAAAATTCCAATTACATACACACATCAAAATAATCTAGGGGACAGTTACAAAAATCTTAAATTCTTGGCAAATAAATAAAATTTCAAAGCCTTGGTAATTTCTACGTTTCTATGGTTACCTGGCTGATATCTTAGGTATGTTTGTTTGTTTATCAACTCGAAGTTTAGCCACAAACATAGACAAATTGAGAAATTGGACATTTTTTGTCGCAGATTGCATTGTGTCATATTGGTTTTTTTCAATAGTAGTCTGAAATTCAGTTTAGTTTTACACGTTACAATAATGGAGAGACATCATTTGGATCGCGAGACGCAATTACGTGCAGTGGGAATGCTTCAAGCGCGTTTGAGTCAAAGAGTGGTCGCCAACATACTCCATACGAACAAAAGTGTCATCAATCGTCTGTGGTCGAGATATCAAGCAACGGGAAGTGTGGATAAACGCCATACAGGTCGTACAAGAGCAACTAATGAAATTGAAGATCGTTTTATAAGACTACGGGCACTTCGAGACCGGACTGTTACTGCAACACAACAGGAAATTCAGCTTCGTGATACACATCATGTGCTTGTAAGCGGTCAAACCATCAGAAATAGGCTCCATGAATCTGGATTGAATGCCAGGAGACCTGTGAGGGTGCCTGTGTTATCGAGAGGAAATCGCACTAGCCGACATTCAACAATTGAACAAAAAAAGAAACATTACAGTCCCTCATTGCTGCCTATGGACTTCCTGGGTAGCTGCCAAGCGCTCTGCGTTTTCAGATCGTCTCCATACTATTGTTCTGCGTGTATCAGGTGCTAGTCCAAATCGGGATTCATCAGTGAACAAAATAGGGGCCCCATCATGTCTTAACCAATTTTCATGTTCCTGTGCCCACTGAGGTCGGCTAGTGCGATTTCCTCTCGATAACACAGGAACCCTCACAGGTTATCAGCCAGGTAACCAAGATATCAGCCAGGTAACCATAGAGACGAAGAAATTACCAAGGCTTTGAAATTTTATTTATTTACCAAGAATTTAAGATTTTTGTAACTGTCCCCTAGATTATTTTGATGTGTGTATTATCAAAAGGATACTTTTTTCGAGTAGGTGCGAGAATATCACGTGGTTGACTCCCGGAGTTATCATATCGAGTTTTCCATTATCCATCATGTTTGGATTTCAGAAAAGTCGCAGCTATGTGTTGAAACTCCTGAATCCATATGAAATGTCCGTGGCAATATAGATCTGTGGTTTGATGAGTATTAAACTTTTTAAGTTTTAAATTTTGAGTTTAAAAATTTTAAAAATTACGTCACATCCACCACCAAAAAATACCCCCCCCCCTCTCCTCAGTCCGGATTTTCTGTTTGTACAGCATTTACCGGAGAAAAATATGGTCACCCTGCCCTAAAGTCATCTGTAGCCCCATATTTTTCAGCTGATCTCCGCTTCCAATAACTGTCATTACTGCTTGGTTCCCTTGATTGCGCAGGATTTCGAATAGTTCCACCTCTATGCATTGTTGCCAGATTTCTTCCATTAAATTTCTGTATCTTCAGAATATCTCCATCACCTTTAATAGTTTCTTTCTGCATAGCCAGCTTGAACAAGTCATCCAACGACTTCGCTACGTCTTCTTCACACAGTCTGTCTTGAATTTTTCCACTTTTCAAACTTGTTACAAACTTGTCCCTCAATACCATGTTTAGATCCGCTCCAAAATTGCAATTTACCGCCAGTCCCTTTACTCTGACGAACCACTCAGCAACTGTTTCATTTGACTTTTGACGAGAATTGTAAAACTTAATTCGTTCCCGCCAAGTCGATGTCTGAGTACCAAATTGCTGAGCCAACATCTTGGATAATTCCTCATAGGTCTTATCTTTTGGTAGCTTTGGGTAGCATAAGTCTCTCAGGAGCTTATACGTTGATGTCCCTACCAGGCTTATCAAAGTTGCAACCCTAATATTTTCATCAGCGATTTTATTTGCACAGAAATATTTCCTAACCTTTCTTTGTACACAATCCAATCGTCCGTGGTGCTGCAAAATTCACTAATCTGACCAATGAGTCCCGCCATTTTGACCGACGCCACACTGACCACGCCGTTTTTTTTAGCCCTTTTTATCTTTCTAAGATTCTTCGCTAAACACTGATTTTTCCTCGTCGCCAACTGTTATGTCTTGGAGTGGTTGATAATTGATAGGCCACATACGTTGATTAATTGTCTATTAAAGCTATTATCACAGATTAGATTGGTAATTGAAATTGTGGAGGCACGACACGTTATGTTACCATCTGAAGATCTAGAAGAAGAGAGGGAATCTCTGTAGATCCACTCTTTATATAAGTATGTGTTAACGCACAATATTGCCGTAGTTAACACTAAGGCGGTAAATGACTTTTTAAATTACGAGTCGAGATTTTTATAGACGAGTAGTTTGATGACATTTAACGGCTGTGTATCGTACATTGTTTTGTTTCATACTGTGATAATTTATTTTAATAGGTTTAAAGTGCTTTCTTGTCAAACCATACACTTGGAGTGGCAGTCCGCCTCACATTCTTACCATGAGATCGCGCCAGCCTAAGACACCACTTGGGTAATAGATAGGTTGATTATACAGGGTGTCCACGGTCTATGGTACCTTAGACGTTCACGGAAAACTAGACAGAGGATCGATCTGAAAATTTGGCTCAGCACATAATCGAGTATGATCTATATTTTTAAAATATTTTCAGTTCTGCAGTGTTGCCGCTTCTACCCAAAAGTCGTGGCAACTTTCTTATTTTAAAAGGACCACCCTGTATATTATTATTTTTTTGGATTCCTTGACTGATTCTAATCACTTTTGCTTGATATACTCCTATACCTATCGGCAGCGGTTTTCGAGATATAAATAATTTATAATATTTTTGTCGTAAAACACATCAGTGGATTGAGTTCAATAATTTCGTACTTGAAAACGGTAGAGAGTTGAAATTGCTATGCCGACTAGAGGAAGGTAGGTTTATATGGTTCCAATGGAGAAACCTATCTGTAAATATACAGGGTGCTTCAAATTTATTAATCTTTTTCCTATACACAAAAATGATGAAAAAGCTATTTTCTCAAATGGAATTATTGATATGAAACATAATGTAGTTGCAGTTTACTACTAAAAATAAATTGTTATTGCTGTGTGACCTGGCAACTATAGGTTGCCCTAGAAACTACATTATGTTTCATATCATGTACACAAAACATTCCCCTATAGAACTTTTTCTCAAATAGGAGCTGTAAAACCACTGTTATAGTTGTGCCTCCTGTCACCGGTGGCGCTGAATCACTACCTTTGATTTGTATCACCTGTGTACTTGTCAGCTGGTTTGTCACTGTCATTCGTGGTTTAAATTTCAAAATATCAATTCAATCATTATTGATTCAGTTTGCATTGTGCATGTCTTTCTTCTTACAATGAACATTGTAACTTTATTAAATCTTTATTCCGGCGAGCAGAAGTCTGCAGAAAATGAATGCTGTGTACCCGACTGTGAAGAAAAATACATCAGCAGCAACCGTTCTAGGTTTCCAAATTCTGAAGACTATGGAGATATCCTGTCCTTAAATGATCGCAAATCCATGCTCGTCTGACAAAAATGCTAATATAATTCTGATTCTGGATAAACGATTCGACAGTCTCGATTCAAGAGGCTCAGCCTGTCTGGAAAAACTCTGCCGGCCGCAGTAATTAAGGTCGGAGTCAGGACATGCTGCTTTCTGATGGTATGAAGCTATAAAAGTACCTACATATTTTTTTGGTTTTGTAATAGTTTTCGGTTTGTAATACTACCTATAGGTTCAATTCCTAAATTGATAATATATTTTTACATCAATACAGAATGTTTTTTCTATATTTCTTAGAATGTTATTTTTTAAATGTTTGGATCAACTACTATAAAAACGGTAGGTTGATATCGATTTTCATAATTTTTGGTATGTTATGTTTGGTGGTGATAAGTCACGTTTTGATAAATGGTTTTGTTCATGATCACAAGGTTATAAGTGTATGAAATAAGATTGTCGCAGACAAACTACTTGGAACTTCTTAAATAGCAGGCACCGAAAACAATTTTTTTCATCAAAAAAATTTTCCTTTACAGATGATTTTTGTATCTGTCATTTTTGATAACCAGACCAATTACCTACATTATTCGTAGAATAATGCCAATCAGATCAGATTTTATTTTATCATTGGTAAAATCTTGTTAATCATCAAAAAAAAGGATACATGAAAAATATTTATAAGGAAGATATTATCTTCTCATATTAAGAATTTGAAAGTTTTCAGATCCGCCTCAAGAAAGTTATTTCCAAATTTGTACTTGACGTTCTTTATTCATAATATAGGGTGATTCATTCAGACCTTTTTTTTCAATAGTTAATAAAATACATGAAATGGAATTGGATGTCGGAATCTTTATCATGACCTGGAAGAACAATCATTGACTTATAATTTTTGACAATAATTTGACTTAAATGATGATCGAGATTACGCCGAAGGTCTAGAAAGGTCCAATATTGAATCACTTTTTTCAGCATTGTGACCGGTATTTGCCCAATACGCGAGTGGTATTGGCTTCGATGTTCTGAACCGAAACTAGCTTGGACTTTACTGTTTGGGGTTATGTGATATCAAAAATCTTCCTATCCGTCCGTCCAGCTACGACTTAGAAATTGCAAGCCATAATTACTCGCCTAATCGGGCAGATACCGTTCGCAATACTTTAATGAGTGATTCAAAAATTGCCCTTCCGGCATAGACTTGAGGCATAGACACGGCCAGCATATAATCAAATCATTTCCAGAAATCTAATGCGAAAGATTGTTCTTCCAGGTCATGATAAAAATTCCGCATCAAATTCCATTTTATGTGTTTTATTAACAATATAAAACAAAAGGTCTAAATGAATCACCCTTCACTTATAACTTTCTGATGACGAATAAAACCAACTCAAAACAAGATTTATGATAAGACCGAACCCTACCCTATCTAGAACTATAAAAAACGATCACAGCATTAGATAAACGTCAAGTCCCTGCCGCATCCACCATTTACACATACGTAGTTCGTCCTCCTATCACGAGCGGCGCACTAATTTGGGACCGTTCAGTAGCATTACAGATGATGTTCTAAGGGGGAATGTTTTGTGATCATGTATACCAATATAATTTATTTTTTAGTAAAATGCATTTTTCTTGTAGATCCTGAAGGTTTAGGTATAGGAACATGGGATACCATTTGAAAGAAAATGTATTGGTCTTTTCATTTTTCAAGTAATATACAGGGGGTTCCATTTGAAAAAATAGCTTTTTTATCATTTTTGTGTATAGGAAAAAGATTAATAAATTTGAAGCACACCCTGTATATTTACAGATCGGTTTCTCCATTGGAACCATATAAACCTACCTTCCTCTATTCGGCATAGCAGTTTCAAATCTCCACCGTTTTCAAGTATATCAAGCAAAAGTGATTAGAATCAGTCAAGGAATCCAAAAAAATAATAATATACAGGGTGGTCCATTTAAAATAAGAAAGTTGTTACGACTTTTGGAAAGAAGCGGCAACACTGCAAAACTGAAAATTTAAAATATAGATCATACTCGATTATGTGCTGAGCCAAATTTTCAGATCGATCCTATGTCTAGTTTTCCGTAAACGTCTAAGGTACCACAGACCGTGAGACACCCTGTATGTTATATGTTACCAACATTCTATGTCAAGTTATTAATTAAAAACATGAGATGGCGCCAGCCAAACCATGCTACCAATGCAATTTCACAGTCTTTGGTGATCCAAAATGACATTTTTGGAGTAGTCAAGTAATTTTTTTTCTTCCGACACGAAATTAAAACTGAATTTTACTGACGCCAAAGAGACGAGAAAGTGGGACTTTCTAAGGCTAGGCCGACAAAGTAGTGAAAAATGGCTAGGCGGTAAATTTTTTTTCAACTATTTCTAATAGAGGGCGTTACAAGATTATTTCCTGAATTCATGTGATTGTAGCATAAAAGTTATACTTACAAATTAATATTCAATGAATTACCATTTTATTTACATATTTCTTATATAATCTGAGTTGATTGAATCCTATACATTCAGGATACGAACCAAAGTTCACACTTTAATGTCATCATTTGTTTTGACTTCTGCCATCTTGATTTTGGCTTGGCTCTAAAAGCTGACTGAAGCAGAAAAGTATCAAAGTAATTATAAATATATATCATTTTTTTTTCAAATTTCAACACCCTGTATCTTGAAAATTAGGCTCTTGCGGACCTATGTTCATATGAACCTTTTCTCTTAAAATCATTCAAGGATTATCACCCTCAGGTATCGGCATTCAATTAATAAACACCCTGTAGATACAGGTAAATATAATGAATGCCTGATATTATACATGGTTCGGTATAGAAAATAGTAATATGGTGGCAAAAAAATGGTGTTTTGTGCCTAACTGCACCAACACAACAAAAACGACGCAAACAGGCAACAAGGCAAACAGGGAGAAGAAAATCGTGGTTTGCGGCAGTGGGACGGGTTCTGGAAAAAGTTTTTCCGAAGACAACTTTCTACTGTTGCGAGGATCATTTTAATGTAAGTTATATCTCTACCTACAGGGTGTTACTAATTCGACGTTCATCATTGGTATTTTGAATATGATATTCGGTGCATCCAACCTGCCGAATACCAAATATTCGGCAGACTCATGTTCAAAAATCCAGATATTTCCACAAAATTTTAAAACGTTCCTACCAGTGGCGTTCGAGCAGTATTTTTATTGAATTTTTTTAAAGAAAAAAATAGTACGCTACTGCTTTTTCTTAAAATGAATATCAGTTTTGAAATAATACCTACTCATATACTTTGGAGTTAATCTGGTCTCTTGATATTTCTAAGTACCAACTTAAAAATCACCCGGTATAAATGTGGAGTTCTGTTTTTTAGATTGAACAAGACATGGAGAATTATCTACAATATAAACTTATAGCGTTTTCGATTGGTAAAATCGGGCAGCACTGGTGCAATATTTATGTTTGATTGGTAGAAATCGAGCGGATTTGTATGTTCGATTGGGAAACCGGGTCAATAGCCTAGTTTACACCGATAACTCGTTTAGTTCGGTCCGATAGGACCAAGCTGGTGGGGATAGTACGGTAGGACCAATGCTTGCTTCCTGCCCGTTTACACCGTCTTGCAACGCGTGAACTAAATGTGTACGCCCGCAATTCGTCAAATGTCAAAAACAAGTCGAAATTATTCATCAACACAATTCGTAACCAAAAAAATTATGAGTAAGTACGCTCAGATTGCCTTAGAAACTCAGAACCAACACAATTCACAATAATAACAATCAATATAACCTCAAAATTTTGATCCAGATCGAACCAAATTTAGTTCGGTACACTTGCTGGCGAGTACCGAACCAAGAGCGGACCAGCTTAGTCCGCAACTGTTTACACCATTCGAACCAAATATTTGGTTCGGATATAGTCCGAATTTGGTACTTGGTCCGAGGACCAAGTTGTCGGTATAAACTAGGCTAATGAGTTTTGCACTCAGTGCAGATTTTTCGGCACAAGGTCTTTGAGCTCGTGCTGGTATAGTGCAATTTCAGTGCATTAGCAAAATTGAAAAAAAACATGAAAATGGTGGATATAAACGTGGCGTGAGGTGATTCTGTGAGTGGACAACAGATTTCGAGTTAGTTATTATTGTTGGAATCTAGTAGTGCTGGAAAAAAAGAAATACTGGCGTTGACGAGTTATGGAGAACATGTACCTACTCAAAACGGAATTAATTTCATTTAAGATCTGGTGCATATACCTAATTTCTCAAAAAAGTTGTTCCTAGTACCTATCTATGATCTATATAATACAAAACTATTGATTGGTCTCAAGATTTTGTCATTTGGCAATGAGAAATGGACTTCTAATTAGTTTAGTTCAGAGTCACTTCAGCCGCTACGCAGAGACAACATAATATTAGATTTTCAAGAAGTTCAATGATTCCATAATTTTAATTCAATCAGAATTTTACCGTGCAATATTATAGCACTCGATGAAAAATGTATGTTCGATTGGGATTGCCCTAGAGCAAATTTTCATCATAACTGGTTTTGCCCGAGGTCAAACCCAGTGCAACCCTTGTTTTCCCAATCGAAAACACTATAAGCAAAGTGAAAGCACGTATGAAAGATGATGTACTACCTCATATATTTGGCTGTCAACCATCAGTGGTACACAAAACATCTCGGTTGACTAGTGAAAGGAGGGCCCAGAAAAGAAAAGTTGAATTATCATCCACATCTACCGAATGTCTGGAAAACGTGCAAAACCCTTAAGTTTCCAAAATACAGAACCTATTCAGCCGTACACCACTAAAACTAACTCAGCAGTAAGATGTCATGTAGCAACACAAACAGGAAAATCAACATATTATAGAAGTAAGGGTACTCAGGTTTCCGTTCCGAAATCAATCAAAGATATACCCACGTCTCCCATAAAATCTGAGTTATTTCTACAAATGCCATTTGAAAAGCCTTATACAAAGTTGTCTCGTTGATTGAATAATTCAATCAACGGTTGTCTTCATTACATTACTATGATTCAAGTAACGGTACATCGGAAACCTCGGGTGAAGATACTGGATGGAAACCAAATTACGACAAAGGTAGTAGTGAAAACGAAGAATGTAAATTTCGTTCAATGTTTATTGAGAAAATTGAAAAAAGGTAACGATTATATACTGGTATTCCCACTGAATACAAGAATTTCATTACCATTTTAGTTATGAGAAGTTCTCTTAAAAAATATTTTATATATTTAACTTTATATGAAATCAAGAGTAACAACATTAGTAAATCATACGCGGCTGCAATATTTACTCGAAGTAATTTAGTGGTAGCCGAATTTATGAAGCAACTCGTATACTGGCCAAGTAGCGACTCTATAAAAAGAAATCTTCCAATACAATTTAGAATGTCATTTCACATTGTCCAGTCAATCATCGACTGCTTAGAAATTGAAATTCACTAACCTAGTGCCGCTGTTCAGCAGTCTTCAACTTGGTCAGAGAACAAAAAATGCAATACGATAAAATATTTAATTTCATGTAAACCAGATGGATTCATAAATTTTATATCGAGTGGGTATGGTGAGCGTGCAAGTGACGTTGCAATATTTGAAGATTGTGGATATTTAAATGTTCTTCCCGACAACTGTACTGTTATGGCCGACAGAGGTTTTAAGCAAATTGAGTGTTTGTTAAATACAAAAAATTGTACATTGGTCCGGCCACCAAGTGTTGCAAGTAATAAAAAAAATGACCAAGAACGACGTCCTTCTAACTAGGCGCATTGCTATTGTTCGAATACATGTGGAACGGATGGTAAATCGCATTCGAGATTTCAAAATCTTGGCACCCCACTCCACTATCCCTTATAAACTGTAGGTTTATTTAGTAGAAGCTGTATATAATAATTTGAAAATGTTATTTTTCCAAAATTGTATCGCCGAATCAATAAGATGTTTTGTAAATTCTGAGTCATAATCTACTTTGACAACGGTAATTTCTTTTGATGTTTCAAAATCGGGGTGTGCTACGCAAAACAATCCCTTTTGAACACCTTTTGCTAACATTTGCAAGTTTATTTGAGCTAAATATTTTTTTCCTATTTCATTCTTTGAATTTATTCACCGCGAAAAAGTTTTCTCCGAAACGGGGCATTTCACCTCAATAACCGAGTCTTGGGTGACTCCGTCGGGTGAAGCTCCTACTACTTCGTAGTTCTTTAAAATAATGAATCCAACTGGCTTCACGTTAATGTCTAGCTTTCTTTCCAGTTCACTTATAACGATTTTTTCTAAATTTCTTCCCCTTTTCATTGCTGGAGTGTCAAATTTTTTTGAAACGCTCATGATTTGTGCAACCAAAGTTAGTACCGTTCGGTATTTTGCATGCAGCAGTTTCATATAATTTTGAAGCAGTTATACGACCATACCGAAGTTCAAACCACAAGGAGTCCTCACTTTGAGTATGGCTAAGTTTGCCAGCTTTTTTAATTTCGTCTTCGGTTACCGTATTTCTACTAAAATCCATGAAATCATCTGCGGTTTGGTCAAGATCGCTTTTTATAAAATGTTCTAGTAATTGATGGATGGACAACTCCTTGCTATCACTTACTGGACCATTATGTAAAAGTAATGGACATACATATTTTTTTGTGCTGCAGCTAGTTTTAACACATCATTGAGAAAACCGTCGGTTTTTGGAATTTTGAGTTCAGGTATTTTTGTAGCTTTTCCAATATTTTTGGATTTGATAAATTCCGCCGTGGATCTTATCTGCGATAAAACTGATTTTTTCCAGTAGCAAACTACAGTGCAACCTCGGTAATCCGAACACCTAATTGTCCGACCCAATTCGAATTATCGAATTGTTCGGATTAGCGAATATACAATAAAACACATCACCACATCTGTATAAGTTTTTTTAACATGTATGTATATCAAATTTTACACAAAACATATGTAAATGTACCTAATTACCCAATGTTATTAAGCGACGCAGACGACACGGTTTCGCGCTCGCGCTGCCGGTTTTTTCAGGATTTTTCCGGTAACGTTCGGATTATCATCACGAATTTGTGTTCGGATTAGCGTAATTCGGATTACCGAGGTTGCACTGTACTGTGGTGGGCGCTGCTTCTTCTGATCGACGATGTAGCCACATCAAGAAAGCCATGGCATGTTTACAACCCCCAGAGGATGCCGCACAATCAACGCATTTAACTTCTTCAACCATCTCTGTCTGTTCATTTATGGTGGCATCAACATGGTAAGGCTTGATTCTAAAACCTTGTGTTCCGGGCAAATCCTCGCTTTCACTAGGCATCTGCAGCCTTCGCGTTTAACCTGAACATACCCTACCGCTGAATCACCATAACTTGCTCTGGCAGATCTATAAAAAAATCTTTATTTTTAAAGATGTTATTTACTTCAAGTCCAGTCTCCAGGAATCTCTGACAAGAACTGAACAAACTTTTGATTTGACCAACAGGCGTCACCAAAAGTCACCTACTTTAGAGTAATTTGGATCAATAGATCGTACGAGTTTTGCAATATTTCGACGTTTTTAGATTTATAATAGCTATCGAAAGGAAGCACCTTGTAAACAACTACATATTATTACAAACTTACAGACTAGCTTTGACACCATTGGATTGAGGCTGATTAATATTAGTGTTTGTCGCTAGAAAATCGGATACCATGATCAAATCTACCTTCGACAAGTTATGGGAATCACCTTTCTGAAAACCGTCCTCCATATTTGCAGATAATAAACAATCTTTCTTGATAAGATTGGCAGTGATGCTCTATACTGACAAACTCTTATATTGTTTTGACGTCTAATGTCACAACCACAAGTCACAATAATTGAATATAAGTACGTTCCGTCTTCATAGCAGGTATCTGACGCCACAGTGCGTTTTATTCGCTAAATCAAAGCACCCACTTCACTCTTCCATTCATCTCAATACATATCTCCAAACGACTTCTCATTGAACTTCTAACTCGATAGAAAATTCCTTGTTTATATTCTGTATTTGGAGGCAACAATCTATGACTCGCTGTTCTTATCACTGCACGTTGTCAACAGGAATCGAATAAAGTGATTGCTTTAGATAACCCCAAAGGAAATAGTCCAGCGGGTTCAAATCAGGCGAACGAATAGGCCACGAAATGGGTTCACACCGCCCGACCATGCATCGGTCTGGATAAGTTGTATTTAAATAGTCACGAACTATTATACTGAAATGCACTGGTGCACCATCACGCATGAAAAAAAATTCTGGTCTTAACCCAATGGGTGCTTCTAGCAAATCCGGAAATATATGGCTCACAGAATTTATTTAGGCTGGCCCGTTAAAACGCTGAGGCATAACAATTAGTCTATCTCCCGTCATTCTCTGTTTATTCGAGTCTAGTTCTAGTGTTGAACTCTTTCCCCATTATATGACTGAATCAAAATGGAGGTAGAAAATATCATTTAAGGATTATTCTGCAAGCAGAATAGCTAAGTAAAATTGATAAAAAAGTCAAGAAAAAGTCCAGAAAAGTCAAAGAAAGTCCAAAGAGAAAGTCGTTCTCCCAAAATACCTGCCCAAATGTTAATGGAAAACCTATCTCAAAATCGGTTTTCGAAAATCCCATGGGGATTTTCGTCGGCTCATAAATGATAATAATTATGAAAATCAATTACACCTTCGCGCGTGAATCCTGCTTTGTCTGTAAACAACACAAAGAAACAATCCTGATGATATTTGGTCTGCATCCATTGAAAAAATGCAAGTTTAGGTTGTAAGTCTTGATATTTCAATGCTTGAACTCTTTGTAGACGATATGGATAAAGAAGTTGTTCTTGCGAAATTCCCATAACACGGCTTTTAGGAATGTTTTCATGTAAAGATATTCTTCTGGTACTGACAAGAGGATCCACTTCTTTCTTCCATGTCCACAGTCCGAGTGGTACGGTTTCTTCCACAATCAATCTTATTTGGTGGGACAGTACGACACGACTTTTGGTTGCACGATAAACCTCCTCTATGATGTATTATGATGTTTTGCCAAAGATATTCAAGATATTTATCAAAAACTCATCTTTTTTAAAGTTTTAATGAAAATTAGGCATTTCCGGCTCATTGTTCATATGAAGACATTTTCTAATTTTCTCATGTAGAATACGACCCCTTGAATTATTCGAAATTTATTTCCGGATACCCTGTATAGAATAATTTTACACAGAATTCAAAACTGTAACGCACCCCGAGTGTTCCGCGAGAGTGATAACGGGAGCGCTCGCTTTCGAACTCTCTCCGTTCGGTGTCGGTATTTCAGCCCGAGACAAAGAACCTCGCGGTTTTTGCGAACGGCTTCAAGCAAGAGCCCCCTTTACAATCTCGGTTCTACCCGTTTCGGGGTTTGACTGTGTTGTGTTGTGGTCCGTGTTGTGTTTCAAGTTTATTGAATTATGTCATGGAATAACGAAAAAAAAACTTATTGGAAATTTACCAGATGGTACTCGTGTTATGGGACGCCAGTCATAAATTCTACAAGCAAGTTCCATGTAACGCTCCGTTACGCGTGAAACTTACTAAATCGGAACTCTTTAAGCCAGTCTCTCTTTGCTCAACCTCTCGCCGAGAGTGATAAATGGCCAGATTTGAGACCACTCGGACGAGAGTGTAATCCTGTCATAAGATGTCATTTACAAATTGAACTTTGACCTTGTGCCGCCTTTCGGGAAACCAAAATGTTTCTGTATAAAACATTTTTGTTTTTTTCTATTGCGAATAATATTCCAGGGAAGTGGGTGTTTAAATAAAAAGAGGTTGTTGCGCACAAGTTTATTTATTTACCAACATTCTCCCAAAAATTTTTTTCGACATTTTCTTGGCGCTTAATATACATCGTATTTTCGACTTAAGTTTTATCATTTTTTTTTCATGATTTTTCAAATTTGTACTTAATTTAGGACTACTACTCGCTCATTCATCTAATATTAAATAAAATTAGGCACAAACTATTCAGAAACAGAGAACAACATGAGGATAAATTATTAAAACCTACGATTTGCGGGGTGCAAACATGAGTTTTTCAACACAATCGTCTTGGGTTTCGTAGCCTACGAAACGCCCACAGAAAAAAAACTTTAATTGTGGTAAAGGACACAAATATGAAAATAAAACAAAAATAATTGCTTAAATGTAAGAGTAATTATCAAATATATCACATTTTTGAACAGCAGCCCTATAGAGAGATTTTGACGGAAAATGCCTCAAGTGAATAAGACCCTGTACATTGGCATGTTTTTCCAGCAAAGCCCTCCGAGCCCGCTTAATTTACAATTATTATTTACATACATTTACATTGTCACATAATCTGTAAAAATATTTTACAAAACCAAATTCAGCTTAGTTACGAGTCACTTTATTACTATTACTAAGCAAAATGCCAGAGTGCACGTGGCTTCAGGCAGCGCAACAAGAGCATAGGGAATTACACGTTTTTTGATGGAAGCTGAAAGGGAAATTTCCGAAACACGTACACTCTGTAAGGGATTTGGGTTAGCTTAGGTAAAATATTCTCTATATTGGTATTTTTGAGATATTTTATTGTTTAATGCTTCAACGGTGTAGACAAAACTTCTTGAGAGCGGTTTAAAACAAGTTATTTTCGAAGTTTGACTTTTGCAAGATTCATTCAGACTGGAACCTCGATGTGAAAAATAAAGGAAAAATTGTTTCACCAGTTCGACAAATTTCAAAGATTACATGCAAAAGATCTCAAAAACGAACAGCAACCCAAAAAGCTCATTAAAATAAATATTCACACTACTTCTTATGTACATACCCTCGATCTTCCTTCTGCCCACCCTTGTCCCTCACACCTGGACTACTTTTTCTCTTGTTCATATATGCATTCGGTCGATGACCCCCATAGTGCCCGCCCCTTCCACCACCCCTATAATTATTATGCCACACTTTCCTCTGTCCGCCACCACCCTGATGATGGGCCTGATGATAATGTCGATTCGAAACAGGTACACTATTCGGCGAATGATCTCGTGAAGTCCGCTCTGATCCCTCCGAACTAACGCCGCTCTCTTCGGCACTCGAAGTACTGCCAGTACTAGAACTGCGCGATGGCTTGGTAACAGCTTGCGGTGTTGTTATATGAGCCATTCCTCCTTCTTCCAACACACGTTGACGTTGTTGAACAACGCGATCGTTGACGCGCACAATGCGACCCAAAATTGACTGACTAGAGCAGTCGTTCAAAGTGGAAAGAGGGTGAACGACATTCGTTAGAATAGTGTAGGCGAACTCGAAGGCTTTTTTCACCAATAGTATGCCGTAACTGCTTCGGCCGATATCATTGGAAGGTTGCAAGGGATCTTCGATACACAACATGCTTGGTCTGTGTCCGTCCACCATGTCCTTTACTATTTCCTCCTAGAAATAGAATAATAATGCCTCAATGGTTTTCTATAACAAGCATAAAGATAAATAATAGCATATCAATTGGGTATAGGTGACTCTCTTGTTGTTTGTTGTCCAAGCTTTTTGTTGATAAAAATATAAATAGCTCGACCTGAGTCAGCGAGTAATTATTATTCTAGTTAAGAAAAATCACCAATAATTTACAAAAGACCAGGTCCCGGGTTCTGTAAAGCCTAGTACAGACCAGTCAATATTTGTTGGCAACATGTTGTAACGATGATGATCCACAAAACATCAATCAATTTTGTTGCATGTTGCTTGTAACAATTAGTACAGACCAGTCAACATTAACTGCCAACATTTTGTTGGCAACATGTATTCCGTCAACTCGCAACTTCGTTCTGGATACTGGGCACGGACTTGGTAAATAACTGAACTGCTAATGCAATGAGAAGAAAATCACTGGAGCATGGGCGCTGCCATGATGGGACAATTTAAGTTGGTGCTTCTGATTTTCAGTGGTGCCATAGTTGAAAAATGCAGAAATCTGTAATGCCTGATTCACATTGAATTTCATTTCGAAGTGGAACTGTCAAATTTCCGCTTGGCAAACATGAATCATATGACACCATTAGCATTGAGTTTGGCGTAAGCGTGAGACAAATTCAATGTAGATGGTAGCATATGATTCCCGTCTGCCCAGCGGAAATTTGACAGTTCCAATGCGAAAACAAATTGAATGCAAACCTTACGGACCTTACATTCAGCTACTGTCGATTTCCAGGTTATATTCATGAATATTAATATAATAAGATAAAGGACGAAGGATATTGGTAGATATATATTTTTTTTTTCTTCTGTGACTTCTCGTTTCCGTGGTTTTTGTGCATATTGAAGAGAATATTATTAGGTAAATCAATTATAAAACCGCAGAATGCATAAATCTTGAAACATCGACTATCTCAAGTACCTACTACCACTACCTTTACCAATTTCCAGGGTCCAAGTTAAACTCGTTACGAAATAGAAGATAGGTAAGGTACAATAAAATAGATCAAGTGCTATTCACTGTTCGCTAATGCTATTAATAGTACATTATAGGTAATTATGTTTTTGAAAAATTGAGTTGAATGAAGGCTCATTCTTATGTTAATAATAATCCAACACAAAACGTTTTATAGTTTTATAAGTATCTAGAATAATGTCAAACCCTGCACAAAATCACAATGTGAATATTGAATTTTGAGTACCCATAGGTATCTTCTTAAAATCCAATAATCCAAAATCGAAATAATAGGAATAGGTGATGTAACCTCAAAAACAAAACAATTAGTTGTCTTTCTGCATTTTTCAATGGCCGCATAAGAGGAATTGCAGCGCTGAATCGCTGTTATCGAGCGATCCACTGAAATGGCATAAAGGATAATTTCCACCACTGCATCACAGTGCCTAAGATAAAGCGAAAGAAATATACTTTCTATCGATAGACTACTGTGCTGCAGCACAGCGAATCATGTCATTTCAGTAGGACCGCTCAAATATAGCGCTAGTTCTTGGAACGCAGCCATAAGTGGCAAGTCAAAAAAATCAGAGATACCAACACAAATTGTCCCATCATGCTTATGCCTCACTGATTTTTGGCAAGGTCGGCCATATGCATTAGCAGTCCAGTTTTTATATAGGTCCCTGTAAGGAGGACAGTCCTCCATAGGTCCGTGATACTGGGCAACATAGTTACCATGGTAAGCCACAAAACAAAATCAATTTTGTTGCTTGTTGATGTATCCCGGTTTTCCATTTGTAATGGAAAACACGGTGTTGTCATCAAAAGGTGAGTTCGAGTATTCGCTCTAAACGTTCCGAGCGCGAAAGTGTCCATTTAAGCGCGTAAAATTTTTGGCGCTCCAAGTGTTCAGAGCGAATACTCGAACTCACCTAATATTATCTTGCCAACAGTAACAAGTGAAAGCGAAGCACATGAAAGAAGTTTAGTTATACCCATTTATCTGTGCATATTTCTTCCTTGAGCCATTTGGTGAATTTCACTGGCTTTTTTGGATAGAAAATAATATTATTATCTTGATTCCGAAAATATGAAAAAGCTATATTTGTTGCATCACTGTCAATTGTTACCTGATCTTATTTCTATTATGACATAATATATTCAATAATGTAAAAACATCAAATGAAACAAGATCGAGTGACAAAAATCCTTTGTTTGGCCTTTTAACGTGAAATAATAAATACAAAACTTGTTCCAAATTTAGTCCTAACCCTGATTCCTAACTTACTGAAGAAAATTTGAATTTTTTGAAATTAAAAAAAAAATAAAGAAGCCCGCATGCAATTAACCATAGTTTATAATAAAATATATTTACTACATTCATTCATAATTATGACTTTTATACCTGTACATCATGATTTATTGTTATTGTGTTATGTGTAACAATAATAATTTATAGTAAAATTTTCAGTAAAGTGCGAGCTTGGAGGAATATTTAATATTTATTTTTTAATCTTCATAAATACAAATTTTCTTCGGTCGGTTGGGGGTTGGGACTAAATTTGGAAAAGAATAAAAAATGTTTGCTTTTGTTTCATTTTATATTTTTACATTTTTTAATGAAAGTCAATGTTCTCATCGTACTTCCCATTTTTGCTGGGTTTGTCCCGAGTTTTGTCCTCTTATGTTTAGAGGGTTCAGTTATAATTGGCGTTGTTCACTTGCATATTCGATCTCGAGAATATGCAAGTGAACTCTCTCTTTCTTTACAAAATCTGGTTCAGTTTGAGAAGTCGCGAAGCCTACTATAGTTTGGTTTGGAGGTATACAAGTATAGTGTTTTTCAATTTTTGCCATTTCTTTCATGCCCTTCTATTTTGGTTTTTTGGAAGTTACCTACATAAAAAAAATATAAACCGTGATTTTTTACACAGGGTCCAAAATAGGTGCGCATTTTGTCATGGGATATAGAGTACCTACAGTGTGACCCATTTGTTTTGGGAACACCCTGATAAAAAGTTTATTTCTTAACCGATTTGGTTCGTTTTTTTTTTTGGATTGTATATTCTTGGCATAAAGTGACCTTCGCCATTTTGACTTCAAGGCCTACTATGTTAGTTTTTAAGAGCAAAATTTCAGAAAACCATATTAGCGATTTTTTTAGAAAAAATCTGTGTGCGCCACTGGATTCAGCATCCTTTAAAACGGGTCTATACAAATTTTCAACCGAAAATATCAAGTTGAAAAAAATTAAAAATTCGCACTTGAACAATCTTTGATTCTATCAAAAGAAATGATAAATGCATTGAAGTTGATGGTGGTTTGGTAGAAGTTACAAATTTTTAGTTTTATGTCGTTTTATTTAATTTGAAAAGTGCATCTCCGAAAATGTCTCCCTACAAATTTTCAGAATCCCAATCTCTTTATTTCCCGAAATATTCTAATAGGCCACTTACTGTGGCGAACCCTGTATACTGTTCAAATATTTCCATCTAATTTCGGGACACCCTGTATAACATTTTCCATTCCAAAAACAAAAAAAATAAGATTTAATTTTTGGAATGGAATGGGATCTCATACAAACATATTCCGGGTGGGGCACGAAAAACTCCCCTCACAGATTACTGGGGACACATTTTGGTCGTCTTTTCACCACTACCTGTCAACCTCTTGGACGGCGTGACAGGTTTCTTCCAAAAAAAAACATAATGACTAATAATGATAAATTATAATGAATTGTAGCAACTTGAAACTTCGGGGATATAATTGTTGGAGTTTAAAAGCAAAAATGAACCAAGAAATTATATATGACACCACTCAGACTGGTCAGACAAAGGTATCATAAAACTCTACTGATATTTATTTTTCTCAGGCCAAAATATAGATGCGTAGAATGCTATTATGTATATATGTCACAGTGAAACCTGGTAATCAGTGAAAGCTAACTTTTACTAGGGAAAGTAAGCTTTTCCTGATTTGGAAACATTTAGCTAGTGAAAGTTGAATTCGATCGACTTCATCATACTTTTACTAGTAATTGTTAGCATTCACGTAACTTTTCTAGTGAAAGCTGCTACACTGAAAATTATTATCGTAATTATAAATATCCTTATTGGTCCGAGTTGGAATTCGCCGACAGATTACACGCTCTGGAAAATACGAGACTTACTTCGCAGGTGTACAATGTGAACATTGTTCATATACCGTATTATAGAAAATACTCAAGTATTCTCAGTAGGGGTTAGTCTGGGTTAGTTTGGGTTAGTTTGGGTTTGGCAAAAATTTTGATGTCGCGTGAGCGACATCATTTAGTGCCCCGTGCACCTTGGGTTAGTTAAATGGCGGAAATAAGTTTTAACAAGAACTTTTCCTAACTGCTTTCAGTAAAAGTTGATTTGATAAAGTTTGTCCAACATTCACTAGTGAAAGTGTACAATATTCTTCAAAATTCAACATTTCCTAACGGATCAAGTGATTGCTAGCATCAACTAGTAAAAGCTAGCTTTCTCTGAATTCCTAACATTCACTGTAACATATATATTGTAAGTTTAGACTCAGTTTAGATAGTCAGTCGAGAGACACCTTCCGAAGTGCCTATTTCTTGAAAAGCTTAAAGGAAATAGATTCATAGACGGATCCCGGTTGTTTTATTTATCCAATAAACCAATAGGTTATGGACCCAGTTTAATCGCAGCGTGAGAAAGTGAATTGTGCAGTTTTCAACTAGAACTTTTGTTGAGTGACTTATCAAGTAGTGTTGAAGACTTATATACTGTTACTGTGAGACTCGAGTTTGTTAAAATGGAAAATCGGAGTGCAAAGCGGAACATTAAGCCATATTTGATGGTGAAAAATATAGTGTCTGGAAATTTAGGATAAGAGCAGTTTTAACAGAACTCAATGTGCTGAGTGTTGTTGATTGTGAAGCTCCTTTTCCCTTAACAGAAGAATGGAAAACATCCGAACGAATTGCTAAAGGTATGATAGTAGAATATTTATCAGACTCCTTTCTTGGGTTTGCGAAGGCAGACAGTTCAGCAAAAGACATTTTGAAAAGTTTGGATGCGATTTATGAGCGTAACCAACGAGGTATCGCACTAATCAAAAAAGAGGTGGTTGTTTTTAATCCTATTAAAAATGTATTTTTTGTCTCTCTCTAACACATGATTTCTTATGGAAAAATCCATCAACATAATTTTTTTGAATAATTGCGATACATTGTTGATTTAGGAACATAAGAGGCCCTCAAAATCCGTCATAAAAAACAAAGTTGATGATGGCTGCTCATAGACGAAACGTCAGTTCTTCAATTTAATAAGGGTATCTTGTAAAGGGCAAAAAGTGGCAATGAAGAAGTTCCATTCATTTCAAAATATCTCTTCAAATGTGGTAAAAAAAAAATGAAAACAATTTTGAAAAATTTAGGTTTTTTTCGGATAATTTCGGACTTAGTCGGAATTTCTTGGCTTTTAAAACGGCATTTTGTTAAGCATCAAAATACGCAACTTTGCCTCCATTTAACCGACCTTGTATCTCTCACGGTTTTCAAGATCCCCATGATAGACATCCTTATCTTGGACACACTGTATATCTCAAAACTGTGTAGAATAAATGAGTTCGACTGAATAACAAAAAAGTTTATAAATAACATGTACTTTAGCATGCGCGTAATTTCAAAGTCCCTGCAATCGATTAATATTTTCGATGCGTCGCGACGCTTTACTCTTGGTAGGCGTCGAATTTTTTTAACTGTGAAAAATAACTACTCGACCCCATACATTGACTACTTTTTACAGAAATGAAATATTCCTATTCGTTTCCGAGATATTGACGTGGGGAGTTTTAAGTGAAAAGCCCTGTATATGAAGGTTCCTGAAGGAATTAAAAATGACAATAATCAAGTTTGTAAATTGAATAAAGCCTTGTATGGTTTGAAACAGGCAGCAAGATGTTGGTTTGAGGAGTTTGAAAAGGCTCTTACAGAAAAAGGCTTCAAGAACTCTCAAGTAGATCGATGTATTTATATTTTAGATAGGTGATATTTCTAAAAATATTTATGTGATACTGTATGTTGATGACCTTGTTGTTGTTACGGCAAATATCGAAACAATGAATAGTTTCAAGAAGTATTTGATGCATAAGTTTCAAATGGTAGATTTGAAAGAAATCAAACTATTCCTTGGTATCAGAGTTACTCGGAAAAATGATACAATTTCTCTAGATCAGAATGTATACATAGAAACCGTTTTGAAAAAGTTCAATATGCATGATTGTAAACCTGTTAATAGTCCTCTCGAAAGTAAATTAGACTACCTGGAGTTGAATTCTGAAGAAAAGTGTGACGCTCCATGTAGAAATGCAATCGGATGTCTTATGTATTTAATGTTATGCACTAGACCCGATTTAAGTGTGGCTATTAATATATTAAGTAGATTTATGAATAAAAATAATAAAGAAGTCTGGAAATGTATCAAAAGAGTATTGAGGTATTTGAAGGGTTCATCAAATGTTAAGTTAAATTACACAAGGCAGAATTTTAATGAGACTTTAATAGGCTTTGTCGACTCTGATTGGGGGGGTGTCGATGGTACTGACAGGAAAAGTACAACAGGATACCTGTTCCAGTTATATGAAAATTGTACCATAAGTTGGAATACTAAAAGGCAGATTTCAGTGGCAGTCTCTTCAACCGAAGCTGAGTATATGGCTCTCTTTGAAGCCGTTAAAGAAGCACTGTGGCTGAAATCTTTAGCTTCAAGTATTAATATCGATATTTCAAAGCCGATTATTATCTATGAAGATAACAATGGTTGTATAAGTATTGCTAAAAATCCAACCAGTCACAAAAGGTCGAAACACATTGACATTAAATACCATTTTTCTAGGGAACAAGTTGAAAAAAAGGTAATTGATGTATATTATCTGCCCACAGGTAGCCAAGTGGCTGATATGTTGACTAAACCTTTAGCATCACCAAAATTCCTGGAGTTCAGAGTTAAAATAGGTCTAGATTAGAATAAGGTATGGTCTGATTAGGTTTTCCTGGGTTTTCCTAATCCAAGCAACAAATGTTGGACCATTATTGTATATATTTCCCAGGGTGCACAAGGAAGGTGTTTGTATATTTAAGTATATTTGAGAATATCTTTACTCAGAGTTGTTGTGCCATGTAACAGAGTTTAAGTTAAGTTTAACACATTTTGGATGCATTTTTGAGGGGGCGTGTTGGAGTTTAAAAGCAAAAATGAACCAATAAATTATATATGACACCACTCAGACTGGTCAGACAAAGGTATCATAAAACCCTACTGATATTTATTTTTCTCAGGCCAAAACATAGATGCGTAGAATGCTATTATGTATATATATTGTAAGTTTAGACACAGTTTAGATAGTCAGTCGAGAGACACCTTCCGAAGTGCCTATTTCTTGAAAAGCTTAAAGGAAATAGATTCATAGACGGATCCCGGTTGTTTTATTTATCCAATAAACCAATAATAATCTTGATAAAAATACCCATCAAATTCAAAATTCTTGAAGAACCTCTGTGACCCCCGCTTATGTGTACAGGGTATTTCATTACCTTTAATAACATTTCAATCAGCTGTAACGTTTTTGTTTTTGGAGGAATGCATGGTAGAAAGAAACAAGGTATGCCAACGCACATCTCATCGTGACGGCATTTGCTACAAAATACAGCGTTGCCATGTTAGCGATTTATCCCAAATGGGCTTCTTTTAGAAACAATAATGTACGTCAAAATTTCGAAAAAAATCGCAAAGCGGTACTTGTATCAATTACTTTGGTTTGAGAGGTTATTTTTCCTATATCTATTTTGCCCAAAATCATACATATTTTAGTAATTTACCTGTATTTTGAATGGGAGGTGTAAAGTATTATTTGCAAGTTGGCAACGTTGATTGGGCATTTCGTCAGATGTCAATTTACTGACATATGAGGAACGAGTCTACACAAAGTCAATCCAATCATTTTTATTTGAAATTTGATCAATTTGAATATTTGAAGGAAAAATTCGTCTTATCTCTTATTACTACGTTCGTAATTTGGTTACATGGTCACTTATAGCGGTTTCGACTTGCTGCACTGAGCTGCACTCAGTGCGAACTCGAACAGAATTACAATTTCGACTGGTAGTAGTAGAGCATGAGCAATGGAAAGAGCGGGTCAGTGCAAGTCAAAATCGCTGATTGAAAACACAATTAATTATTTTATAGTTACTATTAATTGTTGTTGTGTTTGTTTATCAACAATAATTTGTCTACATGTGAGGTTAACATATAAAATGCACTATTGCACTGTCAAATATTGCGGTTCCATAAAGCTCGAACTATGCTAGCTCCATGCTACCTACCCGAACACAATCGAATGCATCGCCCGCGTTTGGTGCAGTTAGTCGAACATTCCTAATATGCGCTCAATGCTGATCTGGACGAAGCCGAACGTAAAAAGTTCTAGCGCCCTCCGAAAATGCGATCTCAGTGCGAACTAGTGCAGGTAGTCGAATACGCTATCATACATGGTCAGTTTTGTGCATTCTGCATTTTTTTCAAGCTGTTTATTTGTGTATTTTGCTCAATAATAAATTAATGCATGGAAAATATATAAAATATATAAAAAAAATCTTTTGCGAAATTTTAAACTCGTCATTTAGTAGTAGCGAAGATGAAGTTTCGTCAGGTGAAGAACTAATCAGTATCCTTCTCAACGATACGGAGAAGATTCAAAAAATTACAAAATATATCAATGTTGTAGAAATGTATTCAGATATTGAGGTAAGTGTGCAGAATAGGAATCTATTGCAGCTGAGTTTATTGCCCAGCCGAATTTGACAAAAGAGTCATTCCACTCTCGAGCGGTTCTACTTTGTTATTGCTCCTTGATAGTTTTGCACTGACTCCGTACTAGATTTTCATACTCTGGAGCGAAAAAAATGCATGATCACGGAACGTGCGAACTGAGAACATTCGGGCCAGTCAAAATCGTCATTAAATATGGTTTTTCATTGCTTGATATCAAACTTCAACGAAGATGGGAGAGTTGGGGAAATATAGCAAATGCAATAAAAAGGAATGAAGACAAGAAGTCATTTTGCAAGGTATGTTTTGTGATTATGTATTTATAAGTATTCATCCATAGTATTCATAAATGGGATTATAATCTCAGCTAATGAAACAACTTATTTGTTATGCTTTTGATCATAAAAAGCCACGTTCCTATGTTACCATGGATACTATAAACAAGATTGTAGCGTATGACGTCGATGCGCAATAAAAGCCAATTTTTTCTCGAGAGTCTGACATACCTTGTTTCTTTCTACCATGGGAGGAATGGAAACAAAACAAATACCAAAAGGAATCCAACAAAAATTCAATAATAAAGGCTTTCTCAAAGGAAAAATTAACTTTCAATTTGTAGCCTAAGAAGTCATTTTTTGACATAAAACTCAAATGTTTCAAGAACGCTTACATATAGGAATGAATGGAATGATAGATTTAATCTATCTAGAACTTCATGTAGAATCAAAAATTAAATAATTTATGGGGTGTTCTATTCAAAGTTGTTATCTACTTCCCTGAAAATTGACATATTGTATAAAAAATCCGCGAAATTTGCCGAACCAAGTTAACCTTTTTTATTTCATGTGTCACATAAATTTGAAAGAATGGTCATTGCATATTGAGGAACCATAGGGAAGTACGAAGATATGACACCTATCATAGATGTGCGTCGTTTCCCAAATAAGGGTTTGAGGTTACAAAAAAAATACGAATTTTTAAATGTGTTTTTGAACCAATTTTGATAACATTTTCAGGGTGCATAATAGGTATTGATGAGATTTTTTGAGCCATTGAAACGGATTTAACTTGTCCATGGACGAACTTGCTTTTTCGCAAGGGTTTTGGTTTTCGAATGAACTACTCATTTTTAACGAAAAAGGTCTCGAAAAAAACCATAGTGGTGTCCGTCAACGGATACATTTACAGGAAATTTTCAGCTTTGGGAACAGTCGGTTTTCTTGTCGCAAATAACAAACTCAAGGGACGTTGTTCATTGGAAATTGAAAAGAATATTATAATATCATTATACAATTATTTGTATAAAGACAGTGGCGTACCATTTTTTTTTTGCGGAAAAACAACAAACAAACTCGGTTTTTGGTGTCACATCTCGAACTACTCTATGACTCCTCAATACACTCAAAAAGTTTTGACAAGTATACCCTGTAAAAATCAAAAAAGTTCATTTTAACATGAACAAGGAAAACATAAAAGCATGAAAACTCAAGATAAAACAAGAAATATCGAACTCGGTTGATAATTTGTTTAGATATTTGAACCGGAACTGATTTCATAATACCTCATACTCGGAATTTGCGGAACATGGGTGCTGCATTTGTTCACAATCATGATACTATAACAAACAAGATATGCTCACGCGCAGGGTTTGCTGATGGTAACTAGGTAACGTTATTGACGTTTTAAATCCAACCTCACTTTTGGCTCGCGGTGACGACATGCGCGGCTTGGTTCTAATTTCGTCCAGCAATTGATCATATCTTGTGTGTTCTAGTATCATGGGTCACAATGAAACAGAAACATCGTTGTGGGGATATTTGAATCCAGTGGTTACAATGAATAGACCTTGAATGTATGCATAACCATGGACCCATGGACTCAACAGTCAAACACAAAAGACGGATCACTTCGACATTAAGTTCTATATACAAGAGTTTAAAATGGAACTAAATCAAGAGAACCTCTTCCTCACCTTACTAATGTATCTGCCTCCCTCTCGTATTCTTATTGCCGTACTGATGTAATTGAATTTTCTGCCATATAATTCAAAAAATTCAATCAACAACACTCCCAGATTGGCATTGCTTTGTCTAACGCCTTCCTGACGCGGATGAAGCTGCAGGAAACTAACACACATCAGAATAAGGCTGTAGCTGCTAATGCCCCCTGTGAAAACCTCATTGAGTTCTCGTTCCAACAGAAATTGTTTCAATACGTAGACCATCTTGGGCAAGACAGGAAACTGGTCCACATATGTTTTGATAAGCTCGGCACTTTTGACGCCGTTTGACATGTTGAAGGATATGTCAACCTTGATTTCAGTCTTTTTATCAACCAGTTTCACGATTGGTACCGAGGCTTTATCCAGGACCTTTATGCTGTTAGCTACAGCTACGTCGCGTTCCAGAAATTCCTGTTCCAATGTTCTGAGAGGTAGATTTGTCCATTTTCCTGTAAATAGATCGGGTTTCTAATAGGGCTGTTTTTCTCGCCGATAGCGTAAGGCGCATTTATACTATCGGACCAAGAGATAACGATCATTTTTGGGTAACGTTCAATGCCCGTCTGCCGAGCTGGGGTAACGTATATTTCAATATTTTAAGTCGATCAATGCAATAAAATTGTTCCTCCCCCGTGTACCAACTCCAAGAGCAATAATTGAAATTGTACTAAAAAAATTTAGAAAAAAAACGATCGATACCCAACTGCCGTTGTGATTTTATGATTCTGTACAGGGTGTCCCAACGATAGAGTAAAGTAGGTTTTATCATATAGGATATGAAAAATATCAATATCAATATGCGTCACAGGTTAGGGGTGTAAATAGCGCACATTCTGAAAATATTTGGAAACATACAGGGTACGTCACAAAAGTATGGCACGAAAAAGTATGATTTTTTTAAATGGAACCCCTTGTATATTAATTGATATTTCAATTCTTTCTTCAATTTGGAACAAAAATTGTGATACAACTAATGTTCCTAAATTCAACCGTTATCGAGATATCGCGTTTTAAAAATGGCATTTTTGCAACTTTGACATGCTATAAAACTTAAACTATTCAAGTTAGAGGAAAATGGTTTGCACTTTCCTATCTTAACTTTTCAAGAGCTCTTCTGTCATTTGGATAGAAGGTAACGTCAACTGTCAACTTTTTTCGGCACATTTTGACATTTTTTCACAATAATGGATTTAATCTCCTTGAATAGCTCTTGAAAAGTTAAGATAGGAATGTGCAATCCATTTTTCTCCAACTTGAATAGTTTGAGTTTTATAGCATGTCAAAGTTGCAAAAATGCCATTTTTACAACGCGATATCTCGATAACGGTTGAATTTAGGAACATTAGTTGTATCACAATTTTTGTTCCAAATTGAAGAAAGAATTGAAATATCAATTAATATACAGGGGGTTCCATTTAAAAAAATCATACTTTTTCGTGCCATACTTTTGTGACGCACCCTGTATGTTTCCAAATATTTTCAAAATGTGCGGTATTTACACACCCCTAACCTGTGACGCATATTGATATTGATATTTTTCATATCATATATGATAAAACCTACTTTACTCTATCGTTGGGACACCCTGTACTAAAAGGAAATTATCGGTAACTCATCGGCAGACAGTTTCGAGTGATAGGTTCTGCATGACCTTACTATGAAACTGTTGTAAAAAATGATGAAAAAAAAACGATTGATGCCTGTCGGTCGGATCAAAGGTAGGTTTTAAATGCTCAAAGGAAACCTTAAAAATCCATCGGCAGACATATAGGACATATACTTGATAATTATTGCGAATTTGTTGTTTGTTATATTTTCATGTCAAATGAATGACAAATGTCCGTCTGCCAATGACATACATTGTCACGAGAATATTACAATTAAAAATTCCCATTAATTATTAAGTATAAAGTCCTATATGTCAACCGATGGATTTTTGAGGTTTCCTTTGAGCTTTTAAACCTACCTTTGATTTGGCAGACGGGCATCAATCGATTTATTTCATCATTATTCACAACAATTCCATAGGAAGGTCCTGCAAAACCTATCACTTGAAACTGTCTGCCGATGAGTTACCGATGGATTTTTTTTCAGTACACAATCATGAAATCACAACGGCAGATGGGCATAGATCGTTATGTTTTTTAATTTTCTAGTACAATTTCAATTATTGTTCTTGGAGTTGGTATACGGGCGGGTTTTTTTTTATAGAATTTGATCGACTTTTTGAAATATACCATACACCAGCTCGGCAGACGGGCATTGAAGGTTACCCAAAATAGTGGTTATCTCCCGGTCCATATGTTCTAACCAGGGCAACTGACAAGCAGTGCCACGTTCACGAGCGTGCTTCTATCCTTGTCTAGCTCTAAGTAGAACAGAGCATGACGTCTTTCGTGCAACGTGAACCCGGAAGATATCTCAAAAATATGACTTTTGCTTATACTGAAATGGTTCTTGGCCTATAGTTTAAATTCTTGTCACTGTAAATTGTCACATGCCATAACTCAAAATCAAAACTGTCAAGAATTTGACCCTATTCCAAATTAACCGACTCAAATCATCTTACCTATAACTACAAGATCAATATCGCTGGTGGGCAGATAGAGCCCGGTCCTGTAAGATCCAAACACCTCGACTTGTGCCTCCGGCCACTTGCTCAGAATAATTTCTTCGATGCGGGCTACAACTTCAGCGCGCACCTTATGCTCTGCCTCCGTCGGGCTCATGTAATGGTAAAAGTGTTCTATTTCTTCATGCAGGCTGAAAAATACGGTTTTGATAAAGCCTTGAGACCATGAAACAGTATGGAATGTTTCATCAAAACTAATCTAGACTCATGAAGAATTCACAGGGTGTCGTAAGTAATTGTTAAACATTTCAGAATCATTTCGGGAGCTCAAAATAATACGATGTATTCATTTTGTATACAGTAAAGGGTCTTTTTTTAGCATTATATGAGAAAGTAAAAACGGTTGTAAAAATTTACGTATAAAGATTCTCGACCATGAACTACTTTTTCAAAACAGTGGCAGTTTTTTATGAATTACCGGAAGTTGCTACCAACTTCCTTATTTCAAATAATGACAACCCCTTATAAAAAGGGCACCCTGAAAACGGGTTTTCCTCAATATTTCCGAAACAGTAGCTCCCTTAGAAAGCATTTCGACAAATGTTTAATAGGAACTTTTTCTGATAAAACTACCTCAATCTAAACCAAATATTTTTCACCAATTTTTATAAAACACTCTGCATTATGATTATTGTGACTACTATGCAGCGTTATTTTCAAATTCTTTTCTCTCGAAAATGGAGTGTCCTGGCGACACAAACCCGAACGACATTTTTTGCGTGAAAAACATTAAGTTTTCGTCATTTTTAGAAGAAATGATATTTGATAAAAAAGTTTCAGTTAATTTTTCATGCTCACCTCCCCAAATGATACGCCTCTGCTCTGACCAAGTAATCAAATTTCTGAATTCATTTTTGAACTCAGCATAAATTTTCAAATTACATAGTAGAATTTCAAAGTTTCAAAACTTAATTTTAAACAGTTTCGGAAATAATTAGAAGGTCAAGCTCACGTGTTGGGTTATTTTTGACCGATAAATACAGGGCTGAAGTTTAGTCCACTAATTATGGGACACCCTGTATACTTGGAAAACCGCTGGAGATAATCAAGTGAAATTTGGCACAGGGTGAGGATTAAAAGAGACTTATAATCTGCCAAAAAATTGGCTTAGACAGTGGCGGGCGTTCGGCCATTGTCTTTGACGTTTCCACGAAAAAAATAGTACGCCACTGTTAGTTTTTCTGAAATCTTTTTTGAATATTTAATTTAATTTTAAACAAAAAAGATCTCTTCAGGCTTTTCTCTCCGACTCACCATTATCGAGTAAGACAATAAAGACCGTTCTATTGTGGGACAAAGTGCATTTTTTATTATTGTCTGGCAATGAAGAGGTTTTTATTTTTTTAATCAACAATGGTGCATCGGAGAAGAGAACCCCAAGTGACCTTTCTTGTTCAAAATTAGATGATGAATTCAAAAAATACTTTTTCCGGAAAAAATAACAGTGTTGTGGTATTTTTTTTCTGAATATCAGATTATGAGGCTATACTATCCCTCTGTGATGAATTTCACTTGATTATCTCCTGCGTCACAACATGCATGTTCACAACTTTTAAACTCGAATAAAAGGGAAAGGTGGAGAAAGGAGTCCGAAAAAGTCTTCACAAAATTTAATATTAAATCAGACGACGATATGTTTGTTTTGACGATCGACATCGACTGTATTGATTTTTAGAGTAGGGTTATGTACATTCTGTTCATGGCTTTCTTGCGGTCACGTCACAGTATTTGACGTTTGGCAGTGTGTCGTAGATTGATCGCTCCACATGTGACATTTGTGAAATTGATCCGAAAGACCCTCGTCCAGACGTACGTGATTTTTTTTTCAATGTGTAAGAGAGAGACGGAAAAGTATGACGTAACCGCAGGAAATCCATGAACAGACTGTATGTTTGTTTTGACGATCGACTGTATTTTTCACTATTTTACTTATATTTCTGTGTTAAGTGTTTTGAGTGATGTGAATTCACGTGAGCCTTTGTTCTTTTTGAATATGTTATGTATTATTTTTATATACCGCTCAACTCTTGAAAATGGCATTAGGCGAAACGTCGAGTCGTGTGATTCTATATTAAATTTTGTCCCTTATATAATGGACCTTCACCCTGGAAGGCTGATTGAAGAAATTTGAAACTCGAGTTTTTGAACACATCATTACTTTTTTGAAAACTAATGCGGCATCACAGTTTTATCAAATTGAAGACTGTTGCTCTACTTTCGACTAGATACAGTGGCGGACATACTTAGAAAATTCCGAAGACTTCCGGAGATATCCGGCAATAACCGATTTTTTCGAAATCCTTATTTATTTTGTCCTGAATTTATTTGAAGAGATATGTAAGTTGAAAACGAATGACAAATTTTCATGGCCACCTTTTCCGCTCTTCAAGATAGCATGGTCGAAATTGATATCCGACTTTTCGAATTCTCGCGAGTCGCGACCATCATCAACTTTTTTTTTCAAATACCACCCCAACTTTTTTAATTCGTTTTTTTACTCTTTGCTTCCTGAAAATAATGATATGTCAACTTGCAATTTTGAGATAATGCAGAATGTTAAACCGAGAGTTAACAAAAAAATAAATCTATTGATCTTCACAGAACGTTCCACGCGGAACGTAGTCATGGTAACAATAATAACTGACTGACTTTTTAAGCTAAAATAAAAAAGCTCCACGTTTGAAAAAAGTTTGACAACAAATTAAAAACAGTAAAAATAATTTAATAGAAAAAAAAGTCAAGTACGATGCATCATTATTTTCCGGAAGCAAAGAGTTACCGAAAAATGAAATAAAAAAGTTGGATCCGTATTTGGAAAAAAAAAGTTGATGATGTTTGGGGAAATTCGAAACGTCGGATATAAATTTCGACCATTCCATGTTGAAGAGCAGAAAAAGTGGTCATGAGAATGTTTCATTCGTTTTCAATTATCTCTCCAAATTAAATAGAATTTCGAAAATATCGGATATTGTCGGATATATCCGGAAGTCTTCGGGATTTTCCAACATTTGAAGTGGCATATTCAAGAGATTAAAATTACGCAACTTTGCCTACATTTACCCGACGTTGTATCTCTTATGGTTCACAAATTACCAATAATGCTTTATACTCGAATTTGTTACACCCTGTATGGTATGAGAAAGGCATTGAATTTGATGAAACTCTCCTCCTGCATCAGTTATCAAAGAAGTGGTTGTGCATTGACAGCGATTTTTCTGAAAATATTTTGTAGTGCCCTTTTTCACGCTCAAAAAAGGCTACTTTTCTAGCTTTTTTTCCGTGTAACTTTTTATCAAAATGACTAGCACCTTGACTAGCACCATTCAAAAGAGGGGCAAAAGCAATGCATGTACAGGGTGTTTTCGTATATTTCGTCTGCAGACTAACTCGCCTATTATGCAAGATAGATAGGGACTTTAATCTTTAATTACATAATTGGTAGGTATCAACATGAACCGCCAGAAAAAAAATATTTTTTTGTATACCGGGTGCACGAGAAAAGTGTGACAGACACAACTTTCATTTTTTAAATGGAACACCCTATATAATATTTTATAATCAAATTGACATTATTTTATTGATCTCAATAATAATTTTCAAACAATTATTGTAGTCATAGACACTAAATTTGGCAATACCAAAAAACCAACTTTAAAACTTAAATATTTTGAAAACGGCTGGAAGGAATGCCTACATGTTGTGTATTTTTGAGATCAGAAAAATAATGTCTATTTGATTATGAAATGATATACAGGGTGTTACAAATTCGATGGGATAGCATTGCTAATTCCTAAACCATAAGAGATACAGCGTCGGTTAAATGGAGGCAAAGTTGCGCATTTTTATGCTCAACAAAATGCCGTTTCGAAATTTGAAAAATTCCGACTACTTCCGAAGATATCCGGAAAAAATCAATTTTTTCAAAATTCTTTTTTATTTCCTCCTGAGTTAGTTTGAAGGATTTATTGAAAACGAGTGGCACATTTTCATGGCCACTTTTTCTCCTCTTGAAGGTCGGTGGTCGGAATTTATATCCGACGTTTCGATTTTCCGCAACCATCATCAACTTCATTTTTTCAAATACAAACCCAACTTTTTTTATGCATTTTTGGATAGCTCCTGACTTCCTGAACATCATGATGTGTCACACTTGTCATTCCAAAATATGCAGAATTATAATCCGAGATTTTTCAAAATCAAACCTCTTGATCTCTTTGTAATGCAATGCGCGTATCGTAGTCATGGTAACAATAACAACTTGTCACGCCTATGAATAGTTTTGGAGCTTGAATAATAAAACTCCAGCTTAAAAACAGTTTCTCGACTAGTTTTTGATCATCAAAACTATTCATAGGCGTGACAAGTTGTTATTGTTACCATGACTACGATACGCGCATTGCATTACAAAGAGATCAAGAGGTTTGATTTTGAAAAATCTCGGATTGTAATTCTGCATATTTTGGAATGACAAGTGTGACACATCATGATGTTCAGGAAGTCAGGAGCTATCCAAAAATGCATAAAAAAGTTGGGTTTGTATTTGAAAAAATGAAGTTGATGATGGTTGCGGAAAATCGAAACGTCGGATATAAATTCCGACCACCCTACCTTCAAGAGGAGAAAAAGTGGCCATGAAAATGTGCCACTCGTTTTCAATAATTCCTTCAAACTAACTCAGGAGGAAATAAAAAAGAATTTTGAAAAAATTTATTTTTTCCGGATATCTTCGGAAGTAGTCGGAATTTTTCAAATTTCGAAACGGCATTTTGTTGAGCATAAAAATGCGCAACTTTGCCTCCATTTAACCGACGCTGTATCTCTTATGGTTTAGGAATTAGCAATGCTATCCCATCGAATTTGTAACACCCTGAATAGGGTGTTCCATTTAAAAAAATGCAAGTTGTGTCTGCCACACTTTTCTAGTGCACCCGTTATACGAAAAAATAATTTTTTCTGGCGGTTCATGTTAATACCTACCAACTTTGTATTTAAAGTCCTTATCTATTTTGCATAATAAGCGAGTTAGTCTGCAGATGAAATATACGGAAACACCCTGTACTTGCATGATTTCTTCAAAAATGAGACTAGGTACCCTTTGTTCAATTATTATGAATCCTATTTCGGGAAGTACATAACTTTTGCCCTTCTTTTGAATGGTGCTAGCCTTTTTTTGAACGTGAAAAAAGATTTAAAAAAAAAACTCGTCAGGATCCCTTAACTGATGACAAATGGATTGAAGTTTTCAAATGCACAATCACTTCTTTGATAACTGATGCAGGATCAGAGTTTTATCAAATGTGAGGCCCTTTCCCTGGCCCTTTCCATACATTATGTCCGCCACTGTACAGAACCCAGATAGTATTCACGGACGTTAGTGTTTTATGTTCGATGAGTATCTATTGGGGTTTTATTGCAAATATTGCAACCCAAATTCCTATAAATGATGAAATGAGAAGCATAGATTTTGATATCCGAAAAAACGTCTTATTCTTGACGTATTTATACTATGGCAAGATTTGATGACATAAACTGGTGAATTTTTAAACAGGATGCGAAATAATTACCTGATCCTGATAAACCTCATTTCACA
The DNA here is from genome assembly GCA_958502075.1 of Orchestes rusci. Lineage (NCBI taxonomy): Eukaryota > Metazoa > Arthropoda > Insecta > Coleoptera > Curculionidae > Orchestes > Orchestes rusci. Next base: position 11,231,658 of record OY293313.1, on the reverse strand, counting down.
TCCAATGTTATCAAATAGCTTCATTAGCTAAAGTCATGGGGTCCTATGTACTTGTATAAAAAATTATTTAATAAAAAAAAAATCGTTATAGTAATCCCCTGGCAGTTAAATCACCTATTTCTTAACATAATAATCAAGGTAGGTATGTAATAATTACAGAAAAAAACAAATCAAAACATAAGTGCTTTCTTTCCTGCTTCTCCGTACGGTTATGCAATGTAAGATGCTAATTCTTTTGTACCTATATGAACGTTTATTAGAGTGACGTTAAAAAATTCATTTTTGACACCGCAGACGAAAATATTCATGTGACAAAATCTAGAACAAAATATTCTTGCACTCACAAAATCGCAGCCCACAGAGATGAATCCTTGACGAATGAATTTCGGATACGTATCTTCTGTAATTACTAAATGGATGTAAGATGTAACCCAAGCTATTAAAATGTTTCGATAATTTTTTTAACAGAAAAAATATTCCATAGGTATACCTAATTCTTTTTACCAAAAAAACTGTGTAGAATATATAAACGATGTTATTAGCTTGCAAGGAATTTATCTAACAATCAACGACTTCACTCGATCACTCGACTGCAAATACATATATACACACGTCAAATGGCACGCCATTTTGGGTTAGAGAATGTTTATACATTTTCCATGATACAACAAACATACGGCGACAATAAAACGATTCAAGGGAAAGTACTGATTTTTTGCTGAATTTGTTGATTGGAGAAATTATCTAAGTAACAAATAAGAAAACAAATTTTCATTTCTTTTACCTGAGGTAAGACTTATACAACTCTAACTCATCCACGGCCCAAGACACTACACCACAGTCTGTAAACCCCATTGATAAAATAAAAATGAATAAAACTCATAGAATAAAATAAATAAAACCAAACCGCACACACTTAAAGCGTGTTCATTCAACTGGGCCTACTTTTTTGACCATTATTCAAATTCTTTTTGAAAAAAAACTAGAGGCAATCCGAGAGGCAGGCGTGGCAACCGTGCAGGAGAATTGGATGTGTTGCCAAGTTAGAAAAGTTCTGAATTTGATCTTTATATAAAATGGAATCAATGTTATGTAAACAAAACCATCAGGTTTAATTTTCCATAAAAAAAAACTGTGACCTTCAAATGGGAGATAACAAATTATATGAAAAACCAATAATTATTATGACGATGATAAACAAATTAGGTATCAGATAGGACCCGTCACTCAAAAACAACTAAAACAAGCTATTGATATATTTCGAGTGCTATTATAAGATTACATATTCAAATTGGAACGTATTATGATAAAGATATAATATGTACGCAAAACAGCAATATTGAAGTATTTGATATTCCGGTTTGAAAATTAATGGGTTCATTTTTCATGAAGGGATTATTTTATTTGACAGGGTGAAAATTGGGAAACACAAAGTTTAAGACGATGGGAGCAAATTGTTTCGTCCTGTTTCAAATTTGTCTCAATTTTAGATCGCACGCTTTATTCTTTATTAGGTAGTAACCTGAATCTGATTTTACATTTGATAACCATCAAAACGAGAATCAAAATTTCAATAATTTTTGGTTCGAAAACATGGTAAACCATCAAAAAGGGTTTGAACATCATTAAATAAAATCTCTACTTTTAGGTACAAGAAAGAGCTCACCTCGAAGCTCACTAATTACCTCGAAAGCTATAAAATCGAGATCATGGCAGTGTGGCACTAATTTTATAGAATTTTAGCAAAAGCAAAATCAAGTTTTTGTAAAATTTACAAATAAAGTGAACATCTGAGAAGTTAAATAATTTAGTTCATGCTTACAATGATCTGAATTATTTTATAAACGAGAAACAGAAAATAACTATATAATAATAAGCAATAATAGATTTAAAAAAAAACGGAAAATTACGTATTTTTTTACCAAATTAGGTGATAAGTTTCGGACAAATATTTATTTGAAATTAAAATGCAAAATCAATCGACAGTTAGTAGGCAGTTAGCAATAACGACATGTTGTAATAATAATTATTGTAGTGTGTTAATTAAATCCAAGTTAAAATTAAAGAGCAACCTAACTTGGCAACACAGCAGCACGAGTGAAAGCCATCTTATGTCAGCCCAATTCCCGAAAGAAAGCACGTTTTCACCCAATTTTTTACACAAAAAATTACATACCCAATGATTCCTTTAGGATAATGATACCTTTCGGGACGCCACGGACACCCATCGTTGGGTGGCTTCCTATGTAGGGCCCTATGCGTCCCACTACGCTGTCCATCAGACTTGGTCCGTCGAGGACGACCGTAATTCTTATTATTCTCATTCTGACCATTCATAGTGGTGAATCCGTTGTTCAGATGTTCATTGTCAATATCGGTGTCCTTTTTTTGCATGCCCTCAAATTCCTGATGTGACTGCCACACTCTCATCCACAGGTTTTTCGCGGGACCGTCCTGATCGGGCATCAACCACGCAAAAAGCGAATCCATCAATTGGCCCTATGATTGAACATAAGCGATGGCGTGTTGCACTTTTTGGAAATAGAGATAGGCGAGGATCGCGGTTAATGTCGTTGGCGTAGCACTAAATAATAGGCAAATATGGCACTGGAATGGGACCGACGAAACGAACGAAGCACAGCAATAGACGTATTTCTGATCTGACAATTGTGACAGGACTGACAGGTGACAGGACAGGACAACCTTGAATGACGATTGACGAGTGACAGTCATATATTTAATACACAACAGGTGACAGTGACGTGAGTGCCGACTTTTTCAGTCCCCGAAAAACATTGAACTCCATACTACGTACCTGGAAAGGACCCGGTCGTTGTTGAAAACGAATCGAAAAGTGTGTCATTCCTGTTATGAGTTAGAAAGAGATAGGTATCCGTAACTATCGCTATCTCTCTCTACTCCATGAATTTAGGTCAATGAGTTAGAAAGAGATAGGTATCCGTTACTAACGCTATCTCTACCTGCTTCACTCTCAATAATAAGCGGGTCCGTTCCAGGTAGTATGGAGTTCAATGCTGAAAAATTACCCGAAACGTCATCGAATTACCCAAGCTTGATAAATACGACGTTGCCGCGGTTTCCGTTAAACTTTGTAATAAGGAATCTTAGATCATATATACTAACGATGATCTAAGTAAAGAACAAATATTTTGTCGACTTTTGTCAAAATAATCCAATTTGTTTTTATTTTTAAACAAATTCAAAAATAAATTAACTGTGCAGTTTGTTATCATTTTGGAGAAGACCAATAAATGTAAATTAAAAAAACTCCGTGTACCTATTCAACAAGCAGCATTCTACAAAGAAAAAATAGTATTTTGGTCTTTTTCTTAGCCTCTACATTTTCATTGGTTCAACAACCTTGCTTGCCAAACGGGAATCATTTGCTATTGCTACAATTCACATTGAATTTGGCGTAAGAGTGACTTTGAAAACAAATTAAATGTGGTATAAAATTTGATTCTTGCTTGCCAAATAAAAAACTGTCACTTCTACTTCGAAGTGAAATTGAATGTAAACCTTACACTAAATGTCAATTTGGCTAAAAGTCATAACACGAGACAATTTGATCTCGATACATTTTGCACTGTTGCCGATTTGCGATAAGTATAATGGCCGATTGCACCAAACTATTTTGAGGATACTTAACGCTAAGGGACCCTTAACTTGACAATTTTGCATGCACAACTGTCAAGTTAAGGGTCCCTTAGCGTTAAGTGTCTTCAAAATAGGTTGGTGCAATCGGCCATAAGTTTCTAATTTCAACAGTAAGAAAATCAATTTTCTAAAAATCTAAAATATGCATAGAAACTCTTAGCTGTTGGTCAAAACATAGAAATCTATGCTCAAATCAATGAAATTACCCAAAAAATACCCGCCTAAAACAATACTCACAAGTTACTCGACTCCCCATCATATTACCCACATTTCGGGTAAATACCCGGAAATCAGCATCACTGGACGTGACGGAGAACGGAGACGGAGTGAAAAGTGAAAGGAAGGGAAGTTAGGCTAGGCCAAGGTTTCTATATAAGAGGTTGCCTCACTTTTACGGTCATGACGTCATTTGTGTCTACTGTAGCGCCACTGCGGCCATTTCTCGAACCATTCCATCATAAAATCAAGAATTTCATTTATCAATGTCATAACCTCACTATTTATTTCGTGGTGGACGAGAGATTTTTTGCTGTCGATGGTTTTTCTTTTGTGAAATTATCCATTTACGTTTTGAAAACTGTTTATAAGTGTCTTATCCTTGGATTTGTCTATCAAATATAGTGTTTTAAAGGCAAGGTTTCTATATAAGAGGTTGCCTCACTTTTACGATCATGACGTCATTTGTGTCTACTGTAGCGCCACTGCGGCCATTTCTCGAACCATTCCATCATAAAATCAAGAATTTCATTTATCAGTGTCATAACCTCACTATTTATTTCGTGGTGGACGAGAGATTTTTTGCTGTCGATGGTTTTTCTTTTGTGAAATTATCCATTTACGTTTTGAAAACTGTTTATAAGTGTCTTATCCTTGGATTTGTCTATCAAATATAGTGTTTTAAAGGTAAGTGTGTCAAGAAATGATCATAATAGAGTTTGTTTACATGTGTTAAACTCAGTTCAACTGTCTACTTTATGTGTATTTTACGTAAATTAAGCTTTTATTATAGTTCAATAGTTTCTTAGTAGAATAAGGTAGGACCAATATGAACTAATAGATAAAAAGTTGTTGAAATCTGAGCATTGATTTATTTGAATATACATATTATAAAAAATACTCACATTTGCAGCAGTATTTTCGCTTCCTTGACCAATAATATACAATAATAATGTCGCAAAAGATAATTTTACACCTCTACTAATATTTTATTTTGATTTAAATGATGAAATTAGCAAGAAATTCAACGTTTCATCAATCATTGATCGAATGACACATGACACGACACAATGCAGTCCGATACAATTGCATGAGAGGAATGACAGAAATTCTGTCAAGAATGCGGACTGTTTCAAACCGCTATCCACAAATGACGTCATATTTCCCCCCTTCCGTCTTTACCTAAGGCGAAGTGAGGCAACCTCTTGTATACTGATCTTGCATTCATACAGCCAATTAGCATCAGGCAAAATAGCGCTTTTTCACGGTGCACTCCGCTGAGGCCAAGCACACTAGTGATGGGCCGTTTTTACAAGCGCGATCCGCAAGTGAGCGGGCTGAGCAGGAAAATTAGATCAACTAGATAAGAGAGTTGGGTTATGGAGTAGAGACTAGAGAGTAGAGTGCACTTCGAAAGAGTGAAGAAGTCGCGACTAGGAAACAGAGCGAGCAGCTGAATTGTCGACATCCAAATCGCAATAATGTACCAGATTCTTGGGAAAACGTACCAGCGTACCAGATACAATCGAATCGTACAAGATCTGATACAATTGTACCAAACTGGCAACGCTGATTCAAACAGTAACCTAGTTTACATCGATAACTCGTTTAGTTCGGTCCGATAGGACCAAGCTGGTGGGGATAGTACGGTAGGACCAATACTTGCTTCCTGCCCGTTTACACCGTCTTGCAACGCGTGAACTAAATGTGTACGCCCGCAGTTCGTCAAATGTCAAAAACAAGTCGAAATTATCCATCAACACAATTCGTAATCAAAAAAAACATGAGTAAGTACGCTCAGATTGCCTTAGAAACTCAGAACCAACACAATTCAATAACAATCAACATAACCTCATAATTTTGATCCAGATCGAACCAAATTTAGTTCGGTACACTTGCTGGCGAGTACCGAACCAAGAGCGGACCAGCTTAGTCCGCAACTGTTTACACCATTCGAACCAAATATACGAATTTGGTACTTGGTCCGCGGACCAAGTTGTCGGTATAAACTAGGCTAGTGATAGAAAAATGGGATCGGTAGGTGGACCTTAGAGTAGCTGCAAATGGCGACGTAGACAGGGGCGAACAGGCCGACAGATAAAAAAAACTTCCGAATTGTTACTCTAGATTTAAACTTTATTCGAATTATTAATGATCAAAAAACGGGTCCAAAAATCTCACAGATTCCAAAAATAATTTTCTTTATTCACTCAAACGACATGTTTCGGGGTCAACATCTTACACCCCATCTTCAGGTTCGTAGGTACATGGGCTGTAGAAGATAACTTATATAAAAACTGTTGGATCACAAAACATTTTTTTAACAATATCAGGTTACAAGGCACGTTGAAGTTGAACATTAATGTTCAATGTTCAATGTCTAATTGTTTGACGATCTCTTCAACTTCAACGTGCCTTGTAACCTGATATTGTAAGTTAAAAAAATGTTTTGTGATCCAACAGTTTTTATATAAGTTATCTTCTACAGCCCATGTACCTACGAACCTGAAGATGGGGTGTAAGATGTTGACCCCGAAACATGTCGTTTGAGTGAATAAAGAAAATTATTTTTGGAATCTGTGAGATTTTTGGACCCGTTTTTTGATCATTAATATGATGAACTCACATTGGTTATCAACTCATTCATTTATTCGAATTTATTTACGAGTCGGTAACATTATATTTCTGATTTATTAACCATAATTGTCTCAATTTACCATTTACTATCCTTCATATTATGTGTGAAGTATTATAAAACAATCCGGAAAAGTATTTTCCAATCGGGAAACTTAATTTAATATTATGTACAAAACGAAACAGTACTGGAGTAGATACTTAACAAAAAAAGAGGAAGTCTTACATAAAACTAAAACGAAGCTACAAACAACAGATCTATAACAAATTATTAGTTATGCCGAGAGTTATGCTATAATAATACAAATCATGCAGGTCAATATTCACTTGGACATAAATAAAGAGGAATAAGAAAGATGATAATAATTATTCGAACATGTTCTATTATATTTTGAAAGATTAGAAAAGTTCTGGAATATTTTTATGTATTTAAGAAATTAACAAGTATTTGGAATCTGCAGAAACAAGATATTTAATCAAATGATTGCTGGATTTTGGGTTTAAGGGTCGATGAAAACTCCAGAATTCATTGAAAACTTGTGCCTACGTTTTGACCAAAAGGGTTGTTTTTATGTAGCCCTGATGAAGGTGTAATGTACACCAAAACGTTAACACAAGCTTTCAATCAATCCTCGAGCTTTCATTGACCCGAAAAACCACAATCCAGAAACCATGAAATGATAAGAATGGGTCTAACCATGCGATAAAAAAGATATTTAATTTTGAAAATTATACTTTCTACCCAAGTAGGAGGATGCAAGGTGACTAATAAAAAGAAATGATGATATTTGAGATTTTTTTATTATCCTTTAGATAGTATAGTTCTATTACTTTTATGTCTTATACCTACTAATTGCTTTACGATTACTAGATTTATTAAAAAAAAAAAATCCCTCGTATATCTAGGTACTTTGCATCAATGCTTTTCATTAGTATAACCTATATTTGTCCTATGATTGTCCAACACAAATTGATCATAGCCATGGATAAGTCAATTGGAAAAAACAGTGGAATCTACAATATAATGTGATTAAACATTTACAAATCTCAAGCATATAAATATATCGACACAAATTTCATATCCCGGTCCTGTATTATGTATACAAACCTATGAAATGTGATTTCAGTCGATTTTTTCTTATCGATAGCGTCTCTACTCGCACAACTTCTCAGGGAACATGAAACAATAATTAAGAAATGTAACAACACACAAAAATCACAAAATAATCCTCACAACACAGCTAAAACTGAGAAAAACATTTTTAAAAATGTAAACTGACACTTTGACAAAACGATCTCAGTAAGATGGCGAAAGTGATCCCATTTTAGTCACGTGATGTCGTCTCCACCCCTTTCTACCTCCATGGATTGGCTACTCACTAACTCACTACCACAGAAGAAACCAACTATATGGTTTCTTCTGTGTCACTACTACTTGCTCAGCTCACAGATGACAGTCAAACATCCCATGGCAACCGCTTGGTCATAGGCGTGGGAGTGAAAATAAAATTATTGACTCAACTTGTTTTTTGTATAATATCAATTTCTTTCTACGGTGCATATGGGGGTAACAGCCATATGCACCGTACGAGAGCTTAGCCAATCTCGATTAATTTTCAAAGTTAGATTAAGCGGTGTTTTGTATGCACCGAAGAATTCGCTGCAAGGATCGTTAATCCCTGTTGAGACTTTTGACAACGTCACAAAATAACCTAGAAAAATATATAAATAACAATTCTGAAATTTATGTTGCGTGATTTGTTTTGAGTTTTGCTATTTGCTTGCAATTTTTAATGAAAAATGAGCAACAATATGGATCAGTAACATCCGCAAGCCTGATATGACGTTTAGCAAACATTAGCCAAGGGGTTTTTCTTCTAAATTCAATATTTGGTGTAGGTATCAACTTTTATTCTTGAACCATTCGTATATTTGCTTTTTCTCTTTTCTTGGGCTTAGATTTCATGATATTGAGTGGTTATTATATACTCTATACCTAGTCTAATACAGCAAGAATAACAATTCCATCCATCTGATGATAAATAAAAACATCAATTTTTACAACACAAGAAAATATATTTTAGTAGAAACAAGTGGTTAATTATATGATTTTGTAAGGAATGCCCCGAGGAATGCCCATTGATAAATTAAAAATATTGTATAATTCTCAAAATCATTATCTACTTTGAAATTATCACAAATATGTACAACTCGATGTACAAACTTTGGAAAACGCAAATATAATTAAAATAATGTCTTATATAGTTGATAAAAACACAAACCTTCTTCTATTGGGATATCTGTTATAAATTGGGACTTGGATGAAGTCAAGAAAATTGAATGAAAAGATCTCATTTGGGAAAACAAATAAAAAGTGATGAGACCATCAGTTTTAAAGGTTTTTATTTTAGTTTATCTTGTAGAGATGATTAGTACCTAAAGCTTAAAAAAAAAGTAAATCAACGAGTCTTTTTGTTCATGAGTCTGGGTTTACCCGTAAACTTAAAATTTTGAATTGAATTAGAATTAGACAAAACTTTGAGATAAGTAGCCATTAGATACCTACAGGATATAGATAGGTAGGTACCTACTTTCAACACCAATCCAAATTGAGTCGATCGATTGAACGATAAAAAATCATAGGTAAAATATGCGGTAGATATCAGAGTGTGATAGGTACACTGTTTTTTTTGTACCTACCTACAAAAATAGGTACCTATTCAATTCAATATTCTATTGAGCAATTCGCATTATTATTAGTGTGTTGTGGAGCAATAAATATTGCTTGATATTGAGATCTTTTTTGTATATTACATAGTACCCATTGACCACCTATTGGAATTGGAAAAGAATCCTACTCCAATCGATGATTTTTTAAAAATCTAAATAATCCTCCGTTGATATTCCACTTTCATAGTTTTGTCTTTAGTCGCAAAACCTCAAAATCTGGTAGGATAAACATAAAGAAATGAAAGACTAGGTTAGAATTCGTTGAAATTCTTCGATTAAGCCTAGAAAATGGAGCAATCAGAGTTAAGCGACCGATTCAGGCTTAAGCGCTGCGGTGCATACAAAAATTGGAATATAATCGCGATAAAGACTTCATCCGGATTAGATTTCTACGGTGCATATGGAGGTTAGTATCGATTAATAAATAGTAATAGAGTGGGTATATGAATGAAAATTTGATACTTATTTGGTGATGTATCTTCATTGCCCGTATTCTCCGTTCATACTTGAAAGCGTACAAGGTTTGACGGCGTTCAAATACCAGATTTGGCATACGAAATCTTGTATTTAAACGCCGTCAAATCTTGAACGAGCTTAAGTACGAACGGAGAATGCGGGCCTATACAAGGTGTCTGGAAAGTCAACGATAATACTGAAAGGGGTAACCAACTCATAAGCTTCCAGAAAAACATAATATTTTTTTTGATTTTTTTTTCTGACTGCTCCCCACCACCTTTTCCTTCACAATTACAAGCCAGTCACGAAAATGTCCACGTACTTAGTAGAAAATAAAATAAAAATAAATTATTTCTCTGTAAAATAAGATTTCTTATTGAATATTTTGAACTTTTAGTGGCAATTTCTCGAAAACCATAGAGTTCATGGTCATATTATGTTTTTCTGGATGCTTATGAGTTGGTCCATCACCTCTTTCAGTACTATCGTTGAGTATACCATGATTTGAGCAAACGATGATACTGTGATAAAAATCTATATGCTGAAACAGGGAAATAGTGCAACATTTCAACATTTTTGTCAATAACCCACTATTATCAAGAAAAGAACAGTTTTTTTTCATTGAAGTAAATCTGACACTAGCAGAGATAATAGTGGAGACAGATTTATGTTCTAACCCCCATATGACCGTAGAAATCTAATCCGGATGAAGACTTCATCGCGATTATTTTCCATTAGGTGGTATGGCAAATAATCGCGATAAAGACTTCATCCGGATTAGATTTCTACGGTGCATATGGGGGTAAGAGTGGCGATTTGACCGATAAAATATTTTAAAAAAAATTTAACCATTCTTGGGTCCGAGAATGATCTCGGTCTTGATGTAGCCTAGTTTATACCGACAACTTGGTCCGCGGACCAAGTACCAAATTCGGACTATATCAGAACCAAATATTTGGTTCGAATGGTGTAAAGAGTTGCGACCTAAGCTGGTCCGCTCTTGGATCGGTACTCGCCAGCAAGTGTACCGAACTAAATTTGGTTCGATCTGGATCAACATTTTGAGGTTATATTGATTGTTATTATTGTGAATTGTGTTGGTTCTGAGTTTCTAAGGCAATCTGAGCGTACTTACTCATGTTTTTTTTGGTTTCGAATTGTGTTGATGAATAATTTCGACTTGTTTTTGACATTTGACGAATTGCGGGCGTACACATTTAGTTCACGCGTTGCAAGACGGTGTAAACGGGCAGGAAGCAAGCATTGGTCCTACCGTACTATCCCCACCAGCTTGGTACTATCGGACCGAACTAAACGAGTTATCGGTGTAAACTAGGCTAATGTCCATCTTTGTGCGTTTCGCTGGAAAGTGGCAACACTGCTCACACTTGTCATGTCATTTTCAATATTACGTCAATAATGTCAATCCAATCTATCAAAAATTTAAAAATAAAAATATCCTTTCCATTTCCCATGTGTCAAAAAGGCACGTGTGGAAATTTAATAACAAGTAATTGTGAAATTTTGTGCCACTACCCTACCAACAAATAAAAAAGAATGTCGTTGTATAATTTTAAGAAAATTGCCGTAGTGCCTACGAGCAAGGTATGTGTAACTTTGATTTTTCTCCGATATAACCTCACTCTCTTCATCAGAAACAAAAAAAAAATGACTTCAAAAATTCAATTTTGTAATAATAACGTGTTTTTAAAATTGGATACTGATCTATTATAATATGATTTTTCCAGGGATTTTTCGAATCTGTTGATAATTGACATTATAATAAAATGTACTTCTTGTTTTTTGTCATCTATTCAAAATAAGAAATACGACCCTCGATATGATCTCATCTCAATATCAGATCTTTTGGGTTTGATGATACTACAGGTGTGTTTAAGTATCATGGGTAATACATTTTATATTAATTTTTGGGATAACTCTGGTCTTTGGAAATAGGTTTATATTCAACCGAGTATTCAACTCATGAATTGGGATCAATCTCGGGATCAATTATCATACAACTCAAAACGAGAACCTCTCCTCCATCCTCATGATAGCTATTGTATCGTGATTGTACAGTGCTTCCAATCTAATTAGTCACTTACAAAAGGCTGTAAAATATTTATTTTTCGAGCTAAAAGGTCGACCAAAAAAAGGAATTGTAGGGTTTTTCGTAGTTTTGTGCCATTGAGTCAAATATTTTCTGTCAAGTGTCAAAATTATTGACATAACTTATATTTTTTTTAAATTGCACATCCAATATATCATTATTATCATTACATATTTAGAAAGACGTCTTTTTTCTGATCACGAAAATATAGCACACATGACACATGTCATTTCTATTCAATACTTTGGAGAAAATTGGTATAAATCTGATTAAAATTGTAATCTACAGGCGTGTTTTATTTTGCTTTCAATAACTTTCATAGCTCTTGTTCTGAATATTTACTAAAATATAGAAGATTTTCTGGTTTGTAAATACAGCATTTTAATGAATTACTCAAATCAAGAAGTATACACATTTATTAATTTTCACCAACTTAGTGTAAAGGAACAGTATCCACGTATAACATTTGACAATTCGAGTGCAACCCTGGCAATTATTTGAAACAAATGAATTAACTCGTGTATCTTGATGCTAAAAAACTACAATTTCAATCATATTTATACAATTTGCGCTAAATAAAGGGCATGTGTTCTATATTTTCGTGATCAGAAAAAAGACGCCTTTCTAAATATGTCATGATATAAAGTGTGTGCCATTTAAAAATAGTAAGTTATGTCAATGATTTTGACATTTGACAGTCAAGAAAATATTTGACTCAATAGCACAAAACTTTACGAAAAACCCTACAATTCCTTTTTTTGGACGACCTTTTAGCTCAAAAAATAGATATTTAACGGCCTTTTGAAAATGTGACAAATTAAATCAGGTCATATCTGGCTAGTAGTTTTCGAGAATCGCAATTTTTGACATCGATGCACCCTGAAGTCTGTTTCCTCAATATTTTCGAAACCGCCCGCGCTGAAATAGTATTCGAAGTTTATCAAGAAGTTGATACACGTTTGACACCTAATCAGATTCTAAGCCCAAAATTTGTATCTAGGGGTAGAAACAATCCATTTTTTTAATGCTGATTTTTTCGACAAATGTTTCTAGAACTTGTTTTTCACAAAAATACCTCAGGAATCCCCCACACGAATTTTTGACAAATTCTTAGGAAACATCCTGTATAACTAGACCTGACTCAACTCAGTAGTTATATTGGGAGGATGAAAATTCCAGTGAAAATATTTTTTATAAAAGTTGAGTGTAGAATCCTTTTGATGTGATATGGGCGTTAAAACCTCAGTCTGAGGTAAAATCTTGTTCGATTTACTCATCAATTTCTACAGGTATCATGACTATTATAAGCTCTTTATTTTTAACTCAAAAATGTTTGATTATTTGATTCCTACAATAAGTTCTACCCATCATCTTTGAAAAACAAAAAGGTTTTTGTACAGAGTGTCCCTGAAAGGTGCGGAAAACTCTACCACATACCCCTGTGTTTGAAATATTAATAAGTCGATTTATCGCAAGTTACCTTAGTCCAAAATTACACCGTTTCCGAGATACAGGGTGGTCAAGTTTAAAATCGATTTTTTACATTATTTTTGAACACTTTCGCACTAATCGATTAGAAAATCGGTATACCAACGGGCGTTTTGCGGTTTGAGAAATTCGATTATGAAGTCCGTTTTTCTGTGGTCGCTAGACGGCGCTCTACACTGCACATTTTGTGGTTCAAAATAGTCATAACTATTTTCTTAGTGTGTTTTTACATGTTTCATTGAAGAAGAAGATTCTCAAGACAATTTAAAGCGTAAAAGGTACTCTTGTCAAAGTTCGCTCAAGTGAGTTCCATGCCACACCGAAAAATTTCTAATATTATTTGCTTCTACATGCTGTATCTCGGAAGTGGTGCAATCTCGGATAGAGGTAAGTTGCTTTAAAACATCTCATTTTATGTAAATAGTCTTTTGAGACGTTTGCGTAAAGTAGTCGATATACGCAAAAGTCTTGAAAAATTATCCGAGATAGAAGCGAATATTAGGAATTCTTCGGTGCTGCATGGAACTCTTTAAATGGAAATAGGTATCTCGAAAAGGCTCCCTTGAACGAACTTTGACAAGATTACCTTTTTCACTTTAAATTCTCTGGAGAATCTTCTTTAATGAAAGAGGAAAAAAAAAACACTAAGAATATAGTCATGACCGTTCTAAACCACAAAATGTGCAGTGTAGGGAGCCCTCTAGCGGTCACAGTAAAACGTACCTCATAATCGAATTTCTCATATCACAAAACCCCTGTATATCAATTTTCAATGCCATATGTAAAAAACTGTTCAAAATAATGAAGATAATAATTGATTTTAAACTTGACCACCCTGTATCTCCAAAACCGTGCAATTTTTGACTAGGGTAAATTGCGATTCAACGACTTATTTTGATCTCAGGGATTAATGGAAGAGTTTTTTTCCGCTTTTTAGGGACACCTCGTATAAGCATGCAACATTGAAACCGGATGTATTTACGTTAGTGAACTTACCTTTTTTTTCAGGACTTCATCGACATAATCCTTTCAAAAACCCAACGTAAAACACCAACTGTCGTCCACAAACAGTATCAAATCACACGTATCCGCGCCTTTTACATGCGCAAGGTTAAATTTGCGCAGCAAAGTTTCCATGACCGTCTTACACAAATTCTTACCGAGTTTCCCAAACTCGATGACGTGCATCCATTTTATGCTGATTTGATGAATGTCTTGTACGACAAGGACCATTACAAATTGGCCTTGGGCCAAATCAACACTTGCAGACATTTAATTGATAATGTATCGAAAGATTATGTACGTCTTCTGAAATATGGAGACTCACTGTATCGTTGTAAACAGCTCAAAAGAGCGGCTTTGGGTCGAATGGCGACGATTATGAAAAGACAAGGGGCCAATTTGACGTATCTGGAACAAGTTAGGCAACATTTGGCGAGGCTTCCTAGCATAGATCCGTATACAAGAACCATTATCATTTGCGGTAAGACAACTTGTTTTGACAACTTTGCCAAAATTAAAAGTACCCAATGCCTTTATAGGATTTCCAAATGTTGGTAAATCTTCGTTTATCAATAAAATCACCAGAGCTGATGTTGAAGTTCAACCTTATGCTTTCACTACGAAAAGTTTGTATGTGGGTCACACCGATTACAAATATTTGAGATGGCAAGTGATAGACACTCCCGGAATTCTGGATCATTCGTTGGAAGAGAGGAATGTAATTGAAATGCAAGCTGTTACGGCCTTAGCCCATTTGAGAGCTTGTGTGTTGTATTTTATGGACCTTTCTGGTGAGTTTTGTTTCATTATCATTTCAGTTTCTACAATAAATAGATGATACAACCAATTATTGTAGAAAATTATTATGAAGGAACGACGGCTTATTTCGTTCAATTCAATTTCAGAATAGGGAAAATGAAATTCAGATTAGGAAGTTGAAATTCAGAAAGGGAAAATCGTATTTCAGATAATGTAAGATGTAATTCAGCATAGTATAAGGTGTGTTTGTTAATAGTACGAGATCCGGTATTAGAAATATCTACCCTCATCTGTTATTTGATTATGATAGAGATTATATGTTAGATAATTTGTTCATCGATAAATCGCGCATGGGTTGCCTAGCAAAATCACAGGCCTTCACTGTTGAATAATATTCACGTGGATTGATTTTTTTTGATCAACTGCCCTCATTTGTTATTGATAAAAATCGATCATTGGTCGAAAAAAAATTGCACAAAGAATTGGAAAAATATAGGTTGCCTACTTTCCTTTGGGTACAACTATAAGGTTGCCAGGTACAAACAGGTGGACAGGCGTTGAAAATATACCCTCATCTGTTATTCGATTATTTTTTTTTTGAAGAAAGCTTATTTAATTCCCTATCGAACAGTATAAGGTTGCCTGATCAAAAGTGTGTCCCATCCATGGTTGCCTAATGTCAAAGTTGAATTTAAATTTTTGATTTCTTCAAATAACTTTTGAAATAATGAAGTTTTTTGGTTGAGATTTGGTATATGAGGTTGGTTGGACACGCAAAATTCAAATCTTGCCTTGATATAGTTCTTACTAGTAGGGGGCGCCACCTATACACCTTTTCATTCATTCAAATAGTCATAACTTTTTGGTACACACCCGTACATTCTTTTTAAAATGAAAAAGTGTTTTCTCCATCCTTTTTACACAAAAAAGGTATACTTTGTAGAAGTGGCTGGGAGTAAAGCATGCAATGTGGTTTTCAATGGCAAATTTTGAAAATAAACATGATTGGCATTGAAAACGGCGTTATCATGGTAATTTTGACAGTTTGATTTATCATTCAATGTTTCTTGATAAAAAAATCAATCTAATTTTATATTTTTTTAAACTTTTTTTATCAATCTATTATTCTTTTATTTTTTCCATTTTTTCTTGATTTTTTTGTAATAAGAAACATTGATAATTGAGTCACTTCTCAAAATTACCATAACAACGGCGTTTTCAAAGCCACGTATCAGTTCGAGATACGGTATTAGAAATATACAGGGTGTTACAAATTCGAGGCTAAGTATGGGGATCTCGAAAACCGTAATAGATACAAATTCATTCAAATGAGGACAACATTGCGTATTTTGATGCTCAAGAAAATGCCGTTTTGAAAGTCAGGAAATTCCGACTACGTCCGAAATTATCCGAAATTTTTCAAAATCGTTTTCATTTTTTTCTGACCTCATTCGAAAAGATTTTTTAAATAAATTGAACTTTTTCATTGCCAATTTTTGCTCTTTACAAGATAGCGTTATTAAATTGAATCAACGTTTCGTCTATGAGCAGCTAAATAAAAAATACGATCAAGTCACCTCTGGATTTTTTTTTCTGTCATGAACGTAGGTCGTGGCTAGTTTGTATGGTTTGGCATCATGGCATCTGTGAAGGTTAGAAAGTGGATGTCATGTCATAATTGCGATGTTAGACAAGACATACGGTTTTTGAAACAATTACAATCCATAGGTGACTTGATCGTATTTTTTATTGAACACTCTTTATCATCAACATTGTTTTTTTAAATACGGTCCTGGATTTTTTGGATTTGATTTTTGACACCTCAAAGGCAATTAGTTAAAATTAAAAGGAATAGTGGTTTTGCAGTTACTCCATGATCTGCATGAGAAGATGAGAATGGTAAAAAAAAAAAATGAAAAGGATTTTGAAAAATGTTGTTTGTTTTTTGGATTATTTCAGACGTAGTCGGAATTTCTTGGCTTTCAAAAACGGCATTTTGTTGAGCATCAAAATACGCAACCTTGCCCTCATTTGAATGAATTTATTGTATCTATTACGGTTTTCGAGATCCCCATACGTACTAATAGGTGGCTTTGAAAACGCCGTTGTCATGGTAATTTTGAGAATTGACTCAATATTCAATGTTTCTTATTTAAAAAAAAAAACAAGAAAACATGAAAAAAATAACACAAAAATGATAAAAGAAGTTAAAACAAATATAAAATTATATATTTTTTTATCAAGAAACATTGAACATTGAATCAAACTGTCAAAATTATTATGATAACGCCGCCAAAGCCCCTCATGTTTATTTTCAAAATTTGCCATTGAAGACCACATTGCATGCTTTACTTTAAGTGTTAATATCTTGAAAAGGTTACTCCCAACCACTTCTACAAAGTTTACCTTTTTTGTGTAAAAAGGACGGAGAAAAAACTTTTTCAAATTGAAAAGAATATACGGGTGTGTACCAAAAAGTTATAACTATTTGAAAGAGTGAAAAGGTGTATAAGTGGCGCCCTCTACTAGTAAGAATCATACCAAGGCAAGATTTGAATTTTGCGTGTCCAACCACCCTTACATACCAAATCTCAACCAAATAACAATAATAATAATATTTCAAAAGTTATTTGAAGTAATCAAAAAATAAACTTTGACATTAGGCAACCATGGATGGGACACACTTTTGATCAGGCAATCTTATACTGTTCGATAGGGAATTAAATAAGCTTTCTACAAAAAAAAAATCAATCGAATAACAGATGAGGGTATATTTTCAACGCCTGTCCACCTGTTTGTACCTGGCAACCTTATAGTTGTACCCAAAGGAGAGTAGGCAACCTATGTTTTTCCAATTCCTTGTGCAATTTTCTTTCGACTAATGATCGATTTTCATAAATAACAAATGAGAGAAGTTGATAAAAAAAAATCAATCCAAGTAAATATTATTCAACAGTGAAGGCCCGTGATTTTGCTAGGCAACCCATGCGCGATTTATCGATGAACAAATTATCTAACATATAATCTTTATCATGATCAAATATCTGATGAGGGTAGATATTTCTAATACCGGATCTTAGACTATAACCTCCACTAGTGCACACGAATTTACACAGTTCTACACTGCTTCACTCGGTGTGGCTTTGATTGTGAAATGTTCGTCAGGTTTTTGGGTCAGAATGTCTGCACTTAATGTACTAACGCGCTTGGTGAATTTCCTTCAGACTGGTAGCCATAAGTTACACCATCAATTATTACACTATCCTACACCGAAATAACAAAACACACCTATAATATGCATGTCTGCTGGTATGGTAGCAATGGAGCAGAAAAGGGGTCCTTCACGGCGTTCTTAGCAAAAGAGTGGATCTCTCTTTGTACTACAAAGTAGGTAAAGGGTCTTCCCGAATGATTTTGCACCACACCTAGAAAGTTAATTTGAAAATATACTATAATAAGATGAATACGAAAGTTTCATGTTTTTTTATGAACTTTGAGAATTTGTAGGCTAAAATGTCAAAACATATTGGTAACTGCCAAATATTAACAGGTTGATGATTTTTCAAATGGAACACCCTAATATTACATTTTTGGATTATACGTAAAATTCTGGACAGATTTGATGTTTCATGTCCTATACCTAAGTTCATACTCACGTCATCGATGACGTCATTACTTGGAAAAAAACGTATGTCGTAGCTAATTCATATAATTTCAGGAGCGTTCAAATTTTGTATTAAAGCCGAATAAGTATGTTCCAAAACGCTCTTCAGAACACGTTCAGAATTGTTTTCTATTTAGATTTTAGATTCAGGCATGGTAGAAAGAAACAAGGTATGTCAGACTCTCGAGAAAAAAATGGCTTTTATTGCGCATCGACGTCATACGCAACAATTTTGTTTATAGTATCCATGGTATAATAAATAAGTTGTTTCATTTGCTGCGGTTATAATCCCATTTATGAATACTATGGATGGACTTATAAATACATAATCACAAAACAAACCTTGAAAAATAACTTCTTGACTTCCTTCATTCCTTTTTATGGCATTTGCTATATTGTCCCAACTCTACCATCTTCGTTGAAGTTTGATATCAAGCAATCAAAAACCAGATTTAAGTGACCAGGTAACAAAATTATGAACGTAGCAATAATAGATAAGACGAATTATTCCTTTAAATATTCTAATTAATCGAATTTTAAATAAAAATGATTGGATTGACTTTGTGTAGACTCGTTCCTCATGTCAGTAAATTGACATCTGACAGATGCCCAATCAACGTTGCCAACTTGCAAATAATACTTCACAACCCTCAATCAAAATATAGGTAAATTACTAAAATATGTTTGATTTTGGGCAAAATAGATATAGTAAAAATAGCATCTCAAATCAAAGTAAGTAATACAAGTACCGCTTTGCGATTTTTCTTGAAATTTTGACGTAAATTATTGTTTCTAAAAGAAGCCCATTTGTGATAAATCACTAATATGGCAACACTGACTTTTGTAGCGAATGACGTCACAATGAGATGCGCGTTGGCATACCTTGTTTCTTTCTACCATGGATTCAGGCTGATCATCCATTGGAAGCGTAGCCGCGTGTATATCCGCCATCCGGATGCGAGCGATCGTCTGTCTACAGGCGACTGATAGCGTGCGCACTGCTTGTGACTACGCTATTGGAGTTCGCTTCTGTTTGTGCATTGAGGAAATCATTTAGAACGGAATTGCAAGATACTGTAGTTTTTGAAAAATCCTCACATGAAATGATTGCAAGCTCGAGAGAGTGAAAAAATACATTCATATAGTAGCCCAGTAAAGATATCATTATTAAAAAAGAAAAATGCTGAGAAGCTGATCCTTTTTGAGGTTAATCGGGGAAAGTTCATTGATTGTGAAACCGAAGAGATCACAATCGCCACAATTGTGGGTTTTCGCAAAGGGTTGTTTTCTATTTATAATAGTTCGCAAAACGATCTTCTCTATTATACTATAATAAGCAATCGTTTCTCTATAGACACGTTCTAATAAAAAACTAAGAAAGCACCCCTTTTGCAAAAAAACCCACAATTGTGATCTCTCCGGTTTTATTCTCATCAGTGGACGACCATCAACACACGAGAAATCAGCTACTAAAATTTGATGAAACTTATTTGATCCTGCAAAAGTTATCAAAGATGTAATGGTGCATTGAAGAACTTGAATCCATTTGTCAGTTCACTCAACACAACAATTTTTTTTTAACGTCACCTTTTTTCACGTTGCGACATGAACAATATTTAGAATAAAATCGCCATGACTCATCAACTGACAAATTAATTGAACTATTTTAATGCACCAATAATTCTTTGATAACTGATGCAGCATGCCTCAGTAAAGCTTAATAAACGATTATATTTTATCATATTATAATATCCAAGTTTTATCCGATTTTAGGCATGTGCTTTAATATATCCGACCGTGAGTGTATATTTTGATTCTACAATAGTGTATGTATTTTTCCAAGAACAAAACATCAAACTATTGTGTTTTTTGAGAATGCGGTGTACAGGATTTTCCTTGTAATTTGCCAACCACCTATAGCCGTTATTTTAAGTTATGAAAAAATGATAAATTATTAATAATTTTTTTATTACTCATGAAATAACGGCGATTTTAGGGGGGTGACAAATTATAAGAGAACATTTTTTAGATCAGTTATCAACTGCAAAACATCACCTCCTGCCCAATCATAAGGTGATAAATAACTCATATAACTTAACTATGACAGAAAAAAATAATAAACGTAATTTTATTACAAAAAAAAAACAGCAAAACATAGGTGAGGAAACTGAAGTCAAGAACACGAACTGAATATAAACTAAAATGATGTCAAATTCTGCCTGTTCAACATATTCATTCAATAACAATACTAGCCCTTAAAAACCGGATTCTTCTCTCAAGAACGTATGACTGCTCCATTAATCCATCCATCTTTCTGATCTCTGGACTGCAGTTGACGTGGATGCCTTGAAGTCCTCATCAATTCTGATTCCATGAGGGGGGAAGAAGGGCATCAGACACTCTCTAAGTTCAGGAGATGGAGTAGGAAATGAATAGGTACAAATAACTAGTCTTATGAAACAACTTACCTCCAAAACTGCCTCCAGTGGTTTTCCAGCATCTCCATCCTTCGTAAAGTAGACCACAAGCTTTCTTATCGTATTTTGTTCACATTCTGAATACCGACGAGGCATTTTATACAACAAAATTGTGACATTGGAGAAGTTAACTGAGTTATGTGGCTACTTATAGTCGTGACTTGAGTCAAAGTCAGACTTGACAACGGCTTAAGATGAGAAATGCCTACTATAGACAAATCTTGGCCTCGGTATCATGACAACTGGGCATGCGTTTTTTGAGTCGTGAGTTTGTGTCGTAAGTTTGGTCAGACCCTACCTTGAGCAAGGATTTAGACAAAAATGCGAGACTATATTACGTTATTAGCGTTATGTTCGTGGTAGAATTGGTGTTTAGTATGTAATTTTTCACCAAATGTTTCACCTGTGGAAACGTTTTTGTCTTTTGAAATGTATCCTTGATTCAAAAGTACATAACAAAATCTGAATTACTCACCGAAACTCATCATTCTTTGTACAAAAGAACACAATATGTTGAAAGTAGTTCTATTAGAGGAATTGATGCATGCAAAAAGGGTCTCAAGTCAAATTTGAGGTTAAGATGACTTATCAGCGTATTTCGATTCTGAAACCGTAAACGCAACTATTTGTGCAGGAACGGACATTCTCTGGCCTTTTCGTAGGTAATTATAATGAAAATAATTCTGCCGTTTCATGCATGAACGGACTCAAGTCCGGGATTTGGGTCCCTTCTTACACGCAACTGCTGATTAAAGCGTTCGCGCCGCCGAATCGTCTTCCAAAAAAAAACAAATTGCATTTTGGGTTAGCTTTATTTCAACGATTCACCATTGAATCGAAATATCCAGGCGTAACTCAGGCTGGTCCTTTTATCAGTAGCTTCATGAAACAAACATTCTTCATGCGAAAGGGAAACAATGTTGCAGCTTCCAATACAACAATAAGCAAAACGCCTTTTAGGAAAAATCCCCTTAAATCAAGCCTGATGTTAAAAAGTTACAATCCTCCATTCCAGAAGATTTTGGAGATTATTTCCAAGAATTAATAACCTGTCCGACTACGGCTCAAAATACAGAGAAACAGTTCGTCTTTACTGAGTAACAAGTCATCTTTTTAATGTTAATTAATTAGATCCAAGAATAAGTTTGGTTGCTTCCCCATTCATGCAACTACCGCGTCCTCAAGTTGGTATTTTTGTCTCCCAAGGACACCACTATAGGCTTATTTTCCCACTGTAATTTGGTTTTAGGAACCATATAGATGATAACTGAAGGCTAGGTATATCGTTTAACAATAATAAACGTTATACAATTTTTCTGGGATGTTTTTTGCGATTCTCTCAAAACTATACCAAGTGGACTTCCTGCATGCATCGATTCAGATAGGTGAATCATAGTCCGATCAGACATTTGGAATACTTTTTCCTATAAAATGTTTGTATTTTTCGCCACAATCAATAAATAAAAAATAAAAAGATATAACCATAATATCTCGACGGTTTATTTTTTATAAGAAAAAGTCGTCAAAACACAATAAAAAGTAATCGAAAAGGTACAACGATCGAATCTACGGAAAATACCCCGAAACATCCCCTTGATGTTGTATCGACAATAAACATGTCAAATAACTAAAAGTAGGTTATGATCTCAAAATTGTCAGTTGACACCTGATGCCTCCTTTCAAAAATGATTAGAAAAAGACAAACGTCCCTTGAAAATGAGTGCTCAAGCTTTGTTTTACCGAGAATTCACGAAGCTTCGACTATAGTACAGACCATGATATTGAGTACAGACGGAGACTTGAGTTTAGCTTTGCGGAATGTTACTTAAGTCTGAGTTTGATATCCGACTATAGGTACTGGCACTGGCATTATTGTGTTTTGACAACAACATTGTTTTGAGTAATAACTTGATTACATTACCAAATTTTAGGTTATTATTATTCTGAGATGATAGAAATCAGTTGTTGCTCAGCGGCCATTTTGGATTCTAGTGACCTCTTACAGCCATATGCACCGTATGTGAGCTTAGCCAATCTCGATTAATTTTCAAAGTTAGATTAAGCGGTGTTTTGTATGCACCGAAGAATTCGCTGCAAGGATCGTTGATCCCTGGTGAGACATTTGACAACGTCACAAAATAACCTGCAAAAAAATATCAATTACAATTTTGAAATTTATGTTGAGTGATTTGTATTGAGTTTTGCTATTTGCTTACAAGTTTTAATGAAAAATGAGCAACTATATGGATCAGTTACATCTGCAAGCCTGATATGACGTTTAGCAAACATTAGCCAAGGGGTTTTTCTTGTAAATTCAATATATTTGGTGTGGGTATCAACTTTTATTCTTGAATCATTCCTATATTTCCTGTCCCTCTTTTCTTGGGCTTATATTTCATGATAGTGAGTGATTTTAATATTATACTGTATACCTGGTCTAATACAGCAAGAATAACAATCCCATCCCCCTGATGATAAATAAAAACATCACTTTTTACAACACAAAAAAATATATATTTTAGAAGAAACAAGTGTTTAATTAAATGATTTTGTAAGGACTGCCCCGAGGAATGCCCATTGATAAATTGACAATATTGTATAATTCTCAAAATCATTATCTGCCTACTTTGAAATTATTACAAATATGTACAACTTTTGGAAAACGCATCGTTTGACAACTCAAGGAAAGAGGAAAAACAAATATAATTAAGTAAAATAATTTCTTATATAGTTGATAAAAACACAAACCTTCTTATATTGGGATTTCTGTTATAAATTGGAACTTGGATGAAGTCAAGAAAATTGAATGAAAAAATCTCATTTGGGAAAATAAATAAAAAGTGATGAGACCATCAGTTTGAAAGGTTTTTATTTTAGTTTATCTTGTAGAGAGGATAAGTATCTAAAGCTTGAATACAAAAAGTAAATCAACAAGTCTATTTGTTTATGGGAGTCTGGGTTTACCCATAAACTTAAAATTTTCAATTGAATTAGAATAAGACAAAACTTTGAGATAGGTAGACATTAGATACCTCTACAGGATATAGATAGGTAGTTACCTACTCTCAACACCAATCCAAATTGAGTCGATCGATTGAATGATAAAAAATCATAGGTAAAATATGCGGTAGATATCCGAGTGTGATAGGTACACTGTTTTTTTTGTACCTACCCAAGGTTAGTTGATATATCAATTAACCTTGGTACCTTCCCACAAAAATGGGTACCTATTCAATTCAATATTCTATTGAGCAATTCGCATTATTATGAGTGTATTGTGGAGCAATAAATATTGCTTGATATTGAGATCTATTTTGTATAGTACTCATTGACTCGAGCATTGACTATACCTATTGGAATTGGAAAAGAATCCTACACCAATTGATGATTTTTTAAAAATTTAAATAATCCTCCGTTAATATTTCACTCTCATAGTTTTGTCTTTAGTCGCAAAACCGCAAAATCTCTACGAAAAACATAAACGAATGAAAGACTAGGTTAGAATTCGTTGAAATTCTTGGATTAAGCCTAGAAAATGGGGCGATCAGAGTTAAGCGACCGATTCAGGCTTAAGCGCTGCGGTGCATCAGAAAATTGGAATATAATCGCGATAAAGACTTCATCCGGATTAGATTTCTACGGTGCATATAGCAGTTAAACATTATTCTATGCTACTGACGACCGATGTTTATGACGTCATTAATTCTGTATTAGAAAAGGAGAGACAATCAATGAGGTGAGGTTTCACGAGGGTTTATACCTCGTGAAACGGACTTTATAAGCGTTTTTGAAATATATGAGTTTTTATGTCAAAAATGACGCTTGTACGTCATTGTTTATTTGGTATTGGATTTCTTGTTCGAAGGGACCTGCTTTCAAAGATTTTAAAATATTTTGATGATTATTGGCCCAAAAAAAGATCAAAAATTAAATTAAGAAATCTGCCAAACCTCAATTTTTTCAAATGGAAACCCCCAATTTTTATGATTTTTTCCCATTGATCATTGAAAAGAGAATAAATGAGATTTTGTATAAGATTGCCCATTTCAAAAATTAAAAATAAATGAGATTTTTTTCGATGGAAAATCTTGTACAAACTCACCTTTATTTTCAATGCTCAATATGAAAAATGATAAAAATTGGGAGTTTCCATTTGAAAAAATTGATTTTCGGCAGATTTCATAGTCTTATTTTTGATCTTATTTTTGGATCACCTGATTACAGTTATCAAAATATTGTGATAAATCTTTTTGAAAGTAGGTCCCCTTCAACAAGAAATACAATACAAATTAAAGAATACAGGCTTTCTTATACGAAAAATGTACATTTAAATAGGAACCTAGAGATAAATTCAAAGAAGTATGGGCCAGGCGCGTCTTACTAAACGAAGACCGCAAATATTGGGTATCTGCAAATTGGAGCAGGTATGACGCTCCTGGCCTTTACTTTTTTGAATTTATCTCTACACTCGTCATTTTTGACATAAAAACCTAGGTATAGGACATGACGTATCAAATCTGTCTAGAATTTTACGTAGAATCCAAGAATGTAATGATATACAGGGTGTTTCATTAATATTGCGAAAAATTTCAGTATTAGTTTCCCTGTCTAAAAATAAGAAGAAAAATTCCTATCAACACGTATCCGGAAATGCTTCATTACATAGCTACAGGGTGTTGAAGTTTGATTTTTATTTTTGATTTTTCTTAATAATATTTGAAGCAATGTCGATATTTTGATAAGAATTGGTATTTGGGGTTTTTGTCATGCGAAATTTGAATTTGATCTTAGTATGGGTCTAACTTGTAGAGGGCGCTACCTACACGTATTCTGCCTGTTATGAACAGCCATAACTTTTTTGGACGAAACTATTATATTTTCAAGTAAAAAAACTGATTTCTCTGTTATTACTACGCAGAAAATATATATACTTATCAGAAGTCGCTACGTGCAACCATTCACGAGATATTTGGATTTAAAATAATTAATACATGCGATTTTAAAATTATGGCGAAGGTAACCTGCTAGAAGTTATATATTTCGTATGATTGCTTCATATTTTCAGTAAAAAAAGATAAAACTCGACTTGTGTGTGATAAAAAAAACTGAAATAAATAAATTGAAATAAGAACTTTAACACCCTGTAGCTCTGTAACGAAGCATTTCCGGTTTATAAGAAATTTTCTTCTCATTTTTAAGCAGGCAAACTCATCCTGTATTATCAGCACTATCAATGAGACACAATGCTTGGCCATAATTTCATCATCACAGGTATTCATTATAAAAAAAATATCAAATATCTCGAGAATGGTTGCACGTAGCGACTTCTAACAAGTGTACATTTTCTGCGTATAAGTGATTAATAAATCGTTTTTTCAAGTTGAAATTACGAATCAGGGACGTCCAAAAAAGTTATGGCTGTTCATATCCTAAAAAATAAGTGTAGGTAGCGCCCTCTACAAGTTAGAACCATACTAACACCAAATTCAAATTTTGCATGTTAAAAAACCCCTAAATACCAATTTTCGTTAAAATATCGACTTTAGCTGAAATATTATTTAGAAAAAATAAAAATGAAAATAAAATTCAAACACCCTGTAGCTCTGTAACGAAGCATTCCCGGACACATGTTTATGGGAAGTCTTGATGTTATTTTAAAGCGGAAAAAGCCATCCCGAAATTTTTCGCAATATTAATGAAACACCCTGTATAGCGAGGATATATAAGGTGTTCCATATCAACCTGTCAATATTAAATTTGACAGTTACCAACTTTTTCTGACATTTTAGCCTACAAATTCTCAAAGTTCATAAAAAACATGAAACTTTTCTATTTACCTCATTTTAATATCTTTTCAAATAAACTCTATAGATGGGGTGCAAAAATATACGGAAAGACCCTGTATAAGACCTCTACCACCTTATCCCCGAAGATATGGGATTTACGAAAAAAAGTTTAATAAAAAGTCTTATTGTTTTTAAAGGAACTTCATTGTTATATACAGGGTGTCCCAACGATAGAGTAAAGTAGGTTTTATCATATAGGATATGAAAAATATCAATATCAATATGCGTCACAGGTTAGGGGTGTAAATAGCGCACATTCTGAAAATATTTGGAAACATACAGGGTGCGTCACAAAAGTATGGCACGAAAAAGTATGATTTTTTTAAATGGAACCCCCTGTATATTAATTGATATTTCAATTCTTTCTTCAATTTGGAACAAAAATTGTGATACAACTAATGTTCCTAAATTCAACCGTTATCGAGATATCGCGTTTTAAAAATGGCATTTTTGCAACTTTGACATGCTATAAAACTCAAACTATTCAAGTTTGAGAAAAATGGTTTGCACATTCCTATCTTAACTTTTCAAGAGCTATTCAAGGAGATTAAATCCATTATTGTGAAAAAATGTCAAAATGTGCCGAAAAAAGTTGACAGTTGACGTTACCTTCTATCCAAATGACAGAAGAGCTCTTGAAAAGTTAAGATAGGAAAGTGCAAACCATTTTCCTCTAACTTGAATAGTTTGAGTTTTATAGCATGTCAAAGTTGCAAAAATGCCATTTTTAAAACGCGATATCTCGATAACGGTTGAATTTAGGAACATTAGTTGTAATACAATTTTTGTTCCAAATTGAAGAAAGAATTGAAATATCAATTAATATACAGGGGGTTCCATTTAAAAAAATCATACTTTTTCGTGCCATACTTTTGTGACGCACCCTGTATGTTTCCAAATATTTTCAGAATGTGCGCTATTTACACCCCTAACCTGTGACGCATATTGATATTGATATTTTTCATATCCTATATGATAAAACCTACTTTACTCTATCGTTGGGACACCCTGTACAGGGTTAGGAGAAATTACCGGAACGGTCGATTATTTCAAAAGATACATGAGTTAGAAGAAAATGTCATATAAAAAAGTTGTGAGGTTTTTAAAAATCTATATATCCGTGATATAATGGAATATACAGGGTCGGGCATACGGTTATGGCAGATCAAAGTTGATTTTTTTAAATGGTATATTAATGGATTTTTCAATAATTCATATGAATAGTTTTGATGATCAAAAACTAGTCGAGAAACTGTTTTTAAGCTGGAGTTTTATTATTCAAGCTCCAAAACTATCCACAGGCGTGACAAGTTGTTATTGTTACCATGACTACGATACGCGCATTGCATTACAAAGAGATCAAGAGGTTTGATTTTGAAAAATCTCGGATTATAATTCTGCATATTTTGGAATGACAAGTGTGACACATCATGATGTTCAGGAAGTCAGGAGCTATCCAAAAATGCATAAAAAAGTTGGGTTTGTATTTGAAAAAATTAAGTTGATGATGGTTGCGGAAAATCGAAACGTCGGATATAAATTCCGACCACCCTACCTTCAAGAGGAGAAAAAGTGGCCATGAAAATGTGCCACTCGTTTTCAATAATTCCTTCAAACTAACTCGGGAGGAAATAAAAAAGAATTTTGAAAAAATTGATTTTTTCCGCATATTTTCGGAAGTAGTCGGAATTTTTTAAATTTCAAAACGGCATTTTGTTGAGCATAAAAATGCGCAACTTTGCCTCCATTTAACCGACGCTGTATCTCTTATGGTTTAGGAATTAGCAATGCTATCCCATCGAATTTGTAACACCCTGTATAACAATGAAGTCCCTTCAAAAACAATGAGACTTTATATTAAACCTTTTTTCGTGAATCGCATATCTTCCGAGATAAGAGAGTAGATGATCTTATATGGGACACCCTGTACATAGCCCCGAGCATAGCAGACCCCGCTACAGAAGAAACCAAACGGAAACACTCATAGATTTAATAATGAGGGAAAGAAACTCAATATTATAATCAGGTTTCTTAGAGCATGGATGAGTTGTTCCAACTCATAGATTTATGCACTGATTCTGAATTACAAATTCCCTTTTGGATAGGCTTGAAAAAAAGTGTTTATAAAATAAACATTTTTAGTTGATGTGAAACATAAATCTATTTTCTCCAACCCCAATACACAATCCCTTAAAATAATATCACTCTCCGAATCAATCAAATCCAAGGTGATAAATATGTAGCTGTTTTGTTGCTCCTGTGGAGTTCCATTTTCCTGACTTGAGCCCTTATTTAACTAACCATCTCAATTAAAAAAAGGCGTGGAAAATTCCACGAAACGTATGGAGTCTGAAAATGTGTTTATCATTTGAGATAATTCTCGGTAAATTCACAGTTCGTAGCGGTTGTGATTTTAAACAATTTCACATTTTATACAGTGTCCGCCAGAATGTTGGCCACATATGTGAAAATATTTTATTATTGAGATGTAGATGTAGATGTAGATTTTTGAGTGGGTGGCTCACGCCAAAACCTGCTTAGGCCTCCTGAGCCCGTTGCAACTCACAATTGCTAGAAGTGAGATTATGGAAGGCACGATGCTTTCGCGAGGCTCAGCAGGTCCCTCAAATAGATCCGTTCCAATTCCTGGAGTGTTGTGAGAAGGCTCCAAAGTGTTCCATCCTAGTGCTACGAAGAGCCGGACATTCCATTAGGATGTGGTATACGGTCTCTACGTCTTCAAGGCACCACCTGCAGTCTGAATCTTCTCCGATTCCGATCCTGTGGAGGTGACCCTTCAGGTTCATGTGACCAGTTAATATACCGACCATTGTGCGGAGGTCTTTTCTGCTCATATTAGATACTTTAAGCAAACCCAACATTTTTTTACGTATCCGCATCCGGATCCGTAAACGAATCGACATACCTTATTCATATAAAAACCCGCTTAGTTTGGCCAAGCAGCGATCGGTTCTACCAGAGCCGTCTAAATTGTAATTCAAGCCATGAATTAACAATTGCAACGTCGCATCTAATGTCAACGATGGTCAAAATTCTGCATTGATTGAAGGGGCTTTCTTTGAAAATTAAGGTATATTACGATTACTAGATACGAAAATTGTTCAATGAAACTGTAGTTTGAAAGAATAGCTTATATATTATCGCAACAGGTATGATCTTCATCACCTCATGACGTAAAACTTTACATAAAACATATGCGAACCTAATAAGAGTTTTATGATTTGTTGGGAAAAAATATTAATTCTAAACAATAAAGCATTAAAACTGGAAGATAGGTTACAGATTTTGGGATATGATTGAAGCAGTTTCTGGAGTTGACAATAACGTTCAAAACTGATTAACCAGAAAGTACTATCTACGTCGCCATATTGATTTCGAACGAAACAAAACTCGTTAATTCTGGATTTTCCGCATGACATAGAAGCTGGTGCTTATGTGTGAGAAATCCAGGATGAGGCATATTATTTAATCAAGTTTTCCTATTTGAATATGTATTTTTCTCATCCAGTATTCCCCGAAAGGCATAGACACACACATACCATAATATGAAACTATCTACCAGTCTATTATGAAAATATCGACTGTTAGATTGCGATATCTCTGGTACCTTCTATTACTTATCCACTTACCTCAATCTTAACGCAAAAAACACTTCATTTTTCACCGTGTTTCTCAGTTTTTCAAAATACAATTTGAAGTTGAATGAAAGCAAGTTGAAACTAGTTGAATAGTTGCAGAGCCGTCTAGAGTTTCATAGTTGGAACTAGAAGTGAACATAACCTCAATCGAGACCACACGCGGTGTTGCCAAAACCATTACTTCATGACTTGTATTACAATATAGACGGCTCTGGTTATACGTATACGAAACAGATTGTTGAAACGTCAAAGTTGTCAAATCTCGCGTTTTGTAACCTAGATATTGATTTTTGTTTATATTTTTGGTTTGGTTAGGATGTTGTATTTTTCGTTTATCGGTTTTGTAGAACTTTTGTTATGATTCTTCGATTAGTTGAGATGCGTTCTCAGATACGGAAACGATGAAAGGCCCGCAACGATACGTGCAACGGAACGACTCGGAACCCCAGCATCTATTCTGAGCATGCGCAGTTTGATGCGGATACGGATACGTTTGAAATTTAGGACGTGCTTAAAGTGTCTATTTAAGAGCTCTTTGGTTCTGCCCTTGGCATGTAGCATGCCTGAAGCATTATTCCAGCATAGAGTGGCTTTTCCGAGTAGAAGTTTCATCGCCTCGCCCATTCCTAATGCCTTAGGGATGCCAATCATTGGTTCGGGTCCTATCGGCCTGTGCGATGATCCAATTTTGGCAAGTCTGTCAGCTTCAATGTTCCCCTTTATACCGCTATGGCCCGGGGCTCAAATTAGCCTAACTCTGTTGTTATTTTGAATTATCTTATGCAGAACCTCTTTGCATTCTAGGACTGCCTTGGAGTCTACTGCCTTTCTCACAACAGCATTCAATGCTGAAGTGCTATCTGAACAAATGTTGAAAGTTCTGTGATTTGTGCCGGTCTCAAAAATGTTATATGCACATTGTGTTATGGCAAAGATTTCTGCCTGTAGGATCGAAGCGTGAATCCCGAGCAAGAAGGTCATTTTATTGTCCCTCCCGTTCTTGCAGAAACCTTCTCCTGTGCCCCTCTGATGCTTGGAGCCATCAGTAAACCACCACGACCCTTCCCGTATTTGGGCTGGTCTGTTCTCATCCGTCCAATCCTCTGGTCTAGGAATAATCAGCTCAGGCGAGCTACCAGCAAAGAAGATTGGGGTCATGTAGTCGGAGTGCATTAGCAGCACTCCATCCTTTAGCTGGGGTTCACTCATGATGGCCGAGTTTCCCTTACTCCTCAGCTTCAGATGTTCCAGACAGTACAGACGGTATGCTGTCCTGAGTGCAACACTCTCTACAAACAGGTGCAGTGGGGGTAAGTCCAGGATTACCTCCAACGCTCTCGTTGGTGTGGTCCGTACTGTGCCTGTTATACTGATGCATCCCATCCTTTGGCCTATCCTGTTGCCGCTGGATGTATGCTTTCTTAGTTGCGGGCCACCATACTATGGCTCCGTAGGTGATCAGAGGTCTGATAACCATAGAATAGTTCCAGTAAACTATTCTGGGTTTCTGTCCCCATGTTGTTCCTATAGCCGTTTTACATGCCCATAAGGAGCATATGGCTTTTCTTGAGCGCTCTTCGATGTGTTCTTTCCAGAACAGTTTCTGGTCAAGGGTAACTCGTAGGGATTTGACCGTTTTTTGTATTCAAGGACTCTTTCCAAGAGGGATATCTCCGGTTTGAGTCCTGTTTTGTATTTCCTGGTAAATAACAGGATTTCGATCTTTTCGGGGTTGATCCTAAGTCTTTCAAGGGAGCACCACTCTTCTATAATTCTCAGGGCTGGCATTGTGGGGGCCCTGAGCTCCTGAATGTTGCGGCCCGTCGTTAGGGTCGCCACATCATCAGCATAGGCCTGTGTATACAATCCCGAATCGTTCAGCTGCTTCAGCAGGTTGTCCACCACAAGACTCCAAAGAGAGGGGATAAGACTCCACCCTGGGGACAACCTCTGGAGGCCATAGTTGTGACATTTGATTTGATATCTACGAAAGCACCCAATGCTGATCTATTTCCGTCGAGCGCTCCTTCCACCTTGGTGATAAGGTGATGTAGCGCCGTGTCAGTCGATAGACCTTGTCGATAGGCCTATTGATTATCATGCAGTGGCATGGATAACAGATGCGTTTCCTTGATGTATCTATCAACAAGTCTTTCTAGTGTCTTGAGTAGAAAGCTTGATAGACTAATCGGTCGGAGGGACTTGGGGTTGGTGTAGTCTGATTTTCCTGGTTTTGGGATAAATATCACCCTCACTTCCCTCCAGCTAGAGGGAATATAGCTCATGGCTAGGCATGAACGAAAGAGCTTCACCAGGAATGCGGTTATTCGATTTCCAGCCTTTTGTAGCAAGGCTGTAAAGACCCCATCCATTCCTGGAGCTTTGTACGGAGAGAAGGACTCGAGAGCCCATTCTACCTTTTCATAGTTGCCTATCCTCTTTGCAGTTTCTAAGTCGGGAGCTGTGCCGGCTCTTGCCTGGTGTGGGAGTGCGGTGACTTGCCCTGATCCAGGAAAGTGCACTCCAGTAGCCTGTTAAGCGTCTTCTCCTCGGACATAGACATAATTTCCCATCCGCTTTAACTAGGCATCCTATTTTGCCTCCAGGGTCCTTTGCTAAGATCTTGCATAGGCGGAGCGTGGACGGAAGGTCGTTCAGCTCTTCGCTAAAGCTTTTCCAGCTATGTCTCTGCGCTGATCTT
Organism: Orchestes rusci; assembly: GCA_958502075.1. Classification (NCBI taxonomy): domain Eukaryota; kingdom Metazoa; phylum Arthropoda; class Insecta; order Coleoptera; family Curculionidae; genus Orchestes; species Orchestes rusci. Next base: position 11,198,238 of record OY293313.1, on the reverse strand, counting down.
ATGACCTTCTTGTAGTTTCTCTGGGCTGTCTTATAGTCATCCCAGCTTTCCGGAGTACGCAGTTCTTCAGCTCTGCTGAGGAGCTTGCGAACTTTGCGACGGTGAGTCTCCGTCTGTTTATTCCACCAGACCGTCTTGGAGTTGTTTGGCTTTTCCCTCAAAGGGCATGCTGTCTCAAGTGAATTACTGAGGCATTCTTGGAGCTGATTTGCAGCCAGCTCAATGTCCTCTTCTATTCTTATTTTGGTAAGAATGTTATCGACACCTCCTTCTATTTTCTCTCTAAAGAGATCCCAGTTGGTGAGCTTCTTATTTCCTACCTTAGGCTGTGCCGTTAAGCACCCTTGTTCAAGTGTGAACATGATGTGACGGTGGTCAGACAATGTGACTTCACCAGCCACCCTCCACTGTTTTACCTTGCTATATAGGCTCGTTGAGCATATCGTTAAATCTATGATGGTCTCACTCCTAACATTGAAGAATGTAGGAGCAGCACCTATGTTCAGGATATGGGGGTCCGTGGAGCTGAGGTATTCGGCTAGATCTCTACATCGTGGGTTAATATCCCTACTACCCCAAATATTGTGATGAGCGTTTGAGTCACATCCAATAAGGAGAGGAAGATTCCTTTCTTTGCAGAAATTCACAAGATTGATCACCTCGGTTGTAGGGCTTTCCCTCTCATATGGGAGGTAGGCCGATACCACAATGAGGTTCTCATTGTCCGTAGTGATTATCTTGATGACCGTCAGGTCTCTGGTTGAGAGTCCTGACAATAGAAAACTGTTGACTTCCCTTGTAACAATACACGAACTTGGGTTTTTGCTGGAGGGGCTATGAAACAGTGAGCCTCCTGCCAGTCCCAGTCCCCTAATTTTTTCCTGGTTAAGCCAGGGTTCTTGAATAAGGGCTATGTGTGTACCTAGTTTGTTTATCGTGTTACATACGACAGCTGTTGAGGCTTTCCCATGTTCCAGGTTAATCTGTATAAGTTTTAAAGCCATTTGAACGACAATTTATACTATTGAAGGTTAGTCTCAAGTTCCTAGCGACTACGGTTAGTAATACCAAGAATGACATGAGACTCACCTGAGGAAGATGGTGTATCCTCGTTGGGCGTCGTCGGGGACAGTCAGAAACTGTCGGCCTCCTCTTTATCCTCTGGGGTCGGGGTGGGTGGTTGCTTCTTCTCCCTTTCCTTGACCCCCTGTTCTGCCGGTGCCACCTGGTCTTTCGGCTTTGGTTTGGCTCTGGGTGCAGTGCTGGTAGAGAAGAGAGCCTTCCCCAAGCCATAGAATGGGCGGTTGCCCAGTCCCAGTCCCGTTAGCACTCTGATCGACCCGCCGTGGCCGCTAGGCGATTTATTACCTTGGGAGGTCGCCCGGTGTCCTAAAGGCTCCGTTCGAAACACCTGATCATGCCTCAGATGCCATCCACCCCTTGAGCACGGGTCGCACAAAACCGTGGGGTTTAGCCTTTGTATCACCTTTTGTCCGACCTCTAACCTTTGACCTTTCCGTCATGAGTGACCCTGCCAGTAGCTTGCGCATCCGCCGGTATAGCTCATAGGATCGCTGAGGTGCACAAGCCTCCCCGCCCGTCAGGGAATGTGACCCTGACTACGTCAAGGCAGAGATACGGGGGGATTATTGAGATATCGAAAAAAAAATCTGCCTATCGATCCTGCAGTATTACAACCTAGTAAAACATTTTGATATCTGTCATGTGATCACTCCCATGGCGGCAAATTCTAAAAATTCGACATGAAAATGGGTTTGGTGACGAGATATCGATAAAAGTTATTTGAAAAAATGTAAGGAACGAGATTTTAGATCTGCGTGAAAGAGTTGTAATCATTTTTTACTAGAATAGGAATTTTCATATTTTCCACCATAACGCTGTAGTTAAATAATATTTTATTGATTACGATGCTGGGGTGCGTTCACACATGTCGTCGCTCTGACCCATGTCAGGCTGTTCACAATTCTCGCCGAGTAGCATTCAAACTCATTCACAATTCGGGTAAGTTTTCTCCGGGCGATCAACTTTTTAACTCGTTTTTTAATTGGTGAAGATTTGTCGCGCCTGCATTGAGTCTACAATCGAAGTGTTAGGTGTGATCCATGTGTGAGCCTGATCAAAAACAACGTTGATCAACTGTTTCTGGTGATAATTTAACTAAAAAAATGAATATTATGTCGTCAGAATCGCACAATTTTGTTGTAGATGCAGATACTAATCTGCCAATTATGTCGGACGATGGGAAAATGGTTTTATTAAACCGAATCGAAGGTAAAAAATTGCAAGCTTAAAAAACAACATTGTTAAATAACTGTGTTCTCAGACAATACTTTTGGAGTTGGTTGTATATTATTTCAATGACCATAACACTATCAAATTTAATAGGATAATTAACCATACGTCATCTGTAACATGAAACCGAGAATTGACGAACATTCCGGGTTAATAATAATTATTTTGAACGCACCTTTGAGAGGGCTTGACTAAAAGAACACGGGTAACAAAAAACTTTTTCAAACTAATTAAAATAGTTTCTAAAACATCAAATTCAAATTTTCAAATGATTCTAACTTTTGCACGCAGGTCTAAAATATCATCCCAAACAACTTTTATCGATACCTGTAAACTAACCCAAACTAACTTTTTCCGTCTTCATATCGAATTTTTCAAATTTGCCCCAATGGGATCAATCACATGACAGATGACAAAATGTATTTCTAGATTGGCAGACATGCAGAATCGATTGGCTGAATTATTTTTCCGATACCTCAATAATATTTTTTTCCCATATTATGTGGCCAACATTCTGGCGGACACTGTATAATATACGTTGGTTCACTTCATATCGAAACGTTTGAAACTCGTGTCCTCAAAGCGATTTGCCGAAATTCCTATGGTCAAAAATACCTACTGAAAGTGAGTTTCACGAGGGAGTCAAGTTAGGCCGGTATTTCAACGTTGCATCGCAGCTAACATTTTCAATCGGCGACACATGGTATAATGGGACCAGAATGACTAGTCTTAAGTTAATATTTGATGTCAATTATAGTGGTTTTTAAAATATTAAACTCTGGCGATCTAGAGAGTATCCCTCTAAAGTTTCGTGGCGTAGCGTCGTTAGGAATCACCCTGTATACATTGTTATTTATTTAAAGAATGCACGCGGCCCACAATCCGCGCTATATCTTAAAAACGGTTGATGGCACTGAAAAAAATGTTTGTAACATAACTTGTAGAAAATATCGTTCTGCGTGAGCATAATAATATGAGACTTCTTATTGCTTGAGTAGAACACCAAAACAAATATGTTCACTGCGCTATAATTCCGTAATCACTACATATATAATATTACATTATTATTTTATTAATAAAAGGTGAACGACTATTTTAATTATTATTGTGTTGACTTATTTTGACGATCCATTTTCCAATGTTCCAGAACAATGCGGTCATACACTTGATGAACAAGTCAAACTTTTCGATTCCATTAAACCCCTTTTCGCCAACAAACCACTTATCGTTGTGGTGAATAAAACCGACATCGTCAAATTAGATGAACTTTCCGCTGATAGACGAGAATGTTTAAAAGAGATTGAAGAAGACAAAAACCTATCCATCATGGAAATGTCCACTGTAAATGACGAAGGTGTCATGGAAGTAAAAATGGAAGCTTGCGAGAAACTTCTCAGTTTTAGGGTTGACCAAAAAATGAGAACTAAAAAAGTTGATGGTGTGCTTAATCGTCTGCACGTGGCAATGCCAAAGCCACGAGATAATAAGGAACGTCCTCCGTGCATTCCACAGAATGTTCTGCAGAAGAAACAAGAAAAGCAAAAGAGGAAACTGGCCCGAGACGTGGAAGTGGAAGAAGGAGACGACTTTGTTGTTGATTTGGCTAAAGAGTACACCACTATTCCCGACAATGAACGTCATGATATTATCCCCGAAATTTGGGAGGGACACAACGTGGCTGACTACATCGATCCAGAAATTTTCGACAAATTAGCCGAATTAGAAAAGGAAGAGGAATTAAGGGAAGAAACAGGAATGTATGTCGTACCCAAAATGGAGCTGGACGAAACAATGCAGGAAATTAAGAAGTTAGCTTTGCAAATCCGACATAAAAAGGCTATTTTGAAGGACGAAGCTAGGATTAATAAGCAAAGCAGAAAGCCTGTAATCCCCAGGACGGCTGGAATGAAAGTTAGAGATCGGTCAGTGGCCAAGTTGCGCAAAAATATGGAGAATTTGGGTGTGGACATGTCGGGCAGTTCTGGTGCCAATTTCACCAAGACTAAACAGCGAGCTAGGAGCACTGGTGAGTTTTATTGTAGTTTTCAAAACTATTTTTATCTACTTAGAGATACTACAGCATTGATCGTTAGACCAAGCATTAAAGATACATTCGTGACAAAAATACATTCTTTAGGAAAATTGAGTTTCTTCAACATTAAGTTAAATAGGGATCTTGCATCAATTTTTTTCATTGCTGGTCTCGATAGTCCATGAAAAATAAGGACACGTGATTCTTTTTATTTTGCTGTTAGTCAAAAATAACAATGGGGCAAATTGACCAAAAATTAAAAGATACGAAAAAAACTCATCCTTGGTAAAAAAGTCTGCATGCCAAAAAAAAAATAGGAATTACGATGAGAAAATTAATTCTTATTTTACAGTTTGGACATGTGGATTGACAGAGTGGGTACACTCAAAATTCACGGAAATGTATCATAAAATTTGCTATTGAAAATTTAATAACATAATTTAATCGAAGCACGTGAACAAACGCCCAACCACAACGTCAAGACAGGTCCGGATTTTTCGTAGCATCACATGCACTCGTTTGTCAACCGTATTACCAAGTCTGAATCAACTCCACTTTCCACTAAAAGCATCATAAAAATCCAATGGAATCCATGAAAATAAAAAAAAGAGCTCCGCGGGCGAATTATTTTGGTCTAGTAGAAAATTTACTTCTACTAGATTTTCTCCACTATTTTGGAGAGAATTTATTGATCTCGTTTTTCTTGGTAAAAAATATGGAAACTATACAGGGTGCCACAGATTCGGATGCATGCATGGGAATCTCAGATATTATGAGAGATACAGGGTCGGTTAAATGATCGCAAACTTGCGCAAAACACAATGCCGTTTTGAAATTTGGAAATTTCCGACTACTTCCGGAGATATTCGAAAAAAACCGAAATTTCTCAAAAACGTTATCATTATTTCCTGAGTTTATTTGAGCAGATATTGTGAAATGAATGAATTACACTTTCTCATTGCCACTTTTTCTCCTCTACAAGATGCCGGTATCAAATTGAAAATCTGACGTTTCGTCTTTGAGCGGCCATCATCAAGTTAATTTTTTTGAATACGGACCTGGATTTTTTATTTTTTTTAATTATCTTTTGACGTCCTTGATGTATTGAGGTATCGCAACCGTTGAAGAAAATACTCATTTGAAAAATAATACCAGAGAAAATTAGTTAGGCAACCCTTTTCTCTCTAACTCATAAATTGGTTCATAAATCCATCTTCATCCGACACGTTATTCTCATGAGAAAACCTGCACAACTAAACAAGCCTAATTGACCGAACCAAAATCGGAATAACATCCAATAACGATACATTTAGGCCCGGTACTTTCACATTCAATTAGTCGATTTTATTCCCTCAGAATAACCTCCAAATTGGTCCCGCCATGGTAACGCTCCATTTGTTATCTGACAGTTAGTTATTATTTTATTTATTCGAATGTGAAAGTACCGGTCCTTAATAATATTAAATTAAATCCACAAATGACATGGAAAATAAAAAAAAATCATATAAAAAACTAAATACATTTTTGCAAGTGTTCAAAAATATTGCCATTTTAACAAAACATTGAAAATAACAATAATGGGTGAAAAATAATTGAAAATATTGACGTTGCTAAGGCAACCTTGCTCTACACCCTCATCTAATTACCTCAGTGCCTCAAGGACGTCAAAAGATAACCAAAAATGAAATAAAAAATCCAGGTCCGTATTTAAAAAAAAAAACCTGATGATTGCCGCTCAAAGACGAAACGTCAGATTTTCAAATTGATACTGCCATCTTGTAGAGGAGAAAAAGTGGCAATGAGAAAGTGTAATTCATTTTACAATATCTTCTCAAATAACCTCAGGAAATAATAATAACGTTTTTGCGAAATTTCGGTTTTTTCCGAATATCTTCGGAAGTAGTCGGAATTTTTGAAATTTCAAAACGGCATTTACTTGAGCATAAAAATGCACACATTTGCAATCATTTGACCGACCCTGTGTCTCTTATAATAACTGAGATCCCATGCGTGCACTCGAATCTGTGGCACCCTGTATAAAGTGTAATTTTTTTAAAACCTGACATGGGCCAACTTTTTCATTTTATTTCCTGTGAAAATGTTCTTGGACTGCAAAAACAATAATTTATCAACAAGGCGTCCCCAGTTCAGTCTGCCTGATCCTTTCTGGGCAAATTATACGCCTTCTGTTTAGAAAAAAAAACTCATATTTTTTAAAGGTGATGAAAAACTGCAAAAAAGCATGACATTGATATATTAAAAAAAGTTCATTTGTGCGAATAATTTCGTCAAGATATTAGGCTAATTATTGTTATAGGCATTCTTGAGTTGTTGACAAATAAGCCTTTTTTTGCCGATAGCGTAAGGCGCATGCGCTCTAACCAGGGCAACTAGCAGGCAGTGTGCTTCTATCCTTGTCTAGCTGGAAGTAGTGTAGTGTAATGTTTGTCGTGCAATGTGAACGCGAAGGAGATGTCAACAATATTACTTTTGCTTATACTGAAATGGCCGTTCTTGACCTTCTTTCTTTTCTTTCTTCTAGCCGTTTTCTACCCTTTGGATATAGGCCTCTCTCATATTTTTCCAGTTTTCCCTGTTCTGTGCCACTTGGTTCCAGTTAAGTCCGGCTGTTCTTTTGATGTCATCATACCATCTTTGCTGTGGTCTGCCGGTGCTTCTTTTCTCCCCCCAAGGTCTCCATCTTGTTATTTTTCCGCTCCAGTTGTTTTTATTTCGGGCAACATGTCCGGCCCAGTTCCATTTAAGACTGCCTATTCGCCTCACTATGTCCTCTACCTTGGTTCTATTTCTTATCCACTCATTGGTTTTATGGTCTTTAAGCGTTATTCCTATCATTTTTCGTTCTATTGATCTTTGGTGTATCTTTAATTTATTTAAGATTTTCTTTGTTAGGACCCATGTTTCACATCCGTAGGTTGTTACTGGGAGAATGCATTCCATGTAAACCTTGGTTTTCATTTTGAGGGGTAGGTTGGAGTTGAAGACGTGTCGCATCTTCCCGTAGGCCGCCCATCCTAGATGTATTCTGTGGTTAATTTCAAGTTCTTGATTGGCTTTACCCAATGTTAACTCTTGACCTAGGTAGACATAAGAGTTCGCCTTCTTTACCTGTTGTCCTAGCACATTTATACTCTCTATGTTTGTCCGTTGGTTTGTCATGAATTTGGTTTTAGAAATGTTCATTTCTAGGCCTACTTTTCTTGCTTCTTGCTGTAGTTCTATAAGCATGTGTTGTAGTTCTTCAATGTTTGGGGCAAAAATGGCAATGTCGTCAGCAAATCTTAGGTTACTTAGTTTTTCTCCCGATATATTAATTCCTCTGTCTTCCCAGTGCAGGCTCTTGAAGACGTCTTCTAGCATCAGTGTAAACAATTTGGGTGACACAATGTCTCCTTGTCTAACGCCTCTTTTAATTGTGATTTCCTCGGTGTCTTCATATAGCCTTACTTTCATTTTTGAGTTGTCATTTAGTGTCTGTATAATGTCAATATATCGTTGGTCTATTCTTGCATTTTTCATTGACCTGATGATTGCCCAAAATTCAACTGTGTCGAAGGCCTTTCTAAAATCTATGAAAGCGATCCATAATGGGATGTTATATTCCGTTACTTTTTCGTTCAGTGTCCTTACGGTGTGGAGATGTTCTATTGTACTCATGCCTTTCCTGAAGCCCGCCTGCTCATAGGGTTGGTATGCGTCGAGTTTGTATTCAAGGCGGTTTGCTATTATTCTCATAAAAAGCTTGTAGATCTGCGATAGTAGGCTGATTGGTCTATAGTTTTCTAGGTTGCTTGGATCACCTTTCTTATATATCAGTATGACTGTCGCGGTGTTCCAATCCTGTGGTATTTTTCCCTCGGTTAGGCATGTATTAAATAATGATTTAAGCTCCCTTATCAGTAGGGTTCCACCTTCCTTCAACATTTCCGGTATGATGTTATCGTCGCCTGCCGCCTTTCCGTTTTTTAGTTGATTTAAAGCTTTTTCAATTTCTTCCTCTACAATCTCTGGTAGATCCTCGGAGCCAACGTTACATATCTTGTTTTTCTGGTCATTGTTTGCTCTTTTAACATCCGCATTGTCTATTTTGGATTCGTACAGACCTGTGTAGAACTTCTCTGTTATCTTGAGTATCTTTCTTCGATCTTCTGTTATGTTACCTTGTTCGTCTCTCAATTTGATCATTTCTTTTTTATATGCGTTTTCCTTTTTAAAGATGTTTAGGCCTCTGTTTTGCTGTATCAACTCCTCTATTCGATTCTCTTGATGCTTTCGTATGTCCTGTTTGGCCATTTTTCTTGCTGTTTTGTTTAGTTCGGCATACTCTACTGTGTTTCTTTTGTTGTCTTTAATGAGCTCTCTCCTTCTTTCCAGTAGCTGTTTGGTTTGTGTTGTAAACTTTTCTATTCTTTTAGTTTTTGATGTTACTAAACTTGCGGTTGTTTCGTTCAATGTTTTTGCTAGTCTGTTGTTCGTTTCGTCCAAGCTCTCGTGTAATGATGTTGTTTCCTTTGTTAGTCGTTCTGTCAATCTTTTGCTATATATTGACTTGTTGTCTCTTATTGTACCAGGATCTAGAGGGTATTGCGTGCTGTTGAATTTTTTTGCTCTTTCCAATTTTGTGTTTAATGCGATCCTGCACCGAACTAATCTGTGGTCGCTGCCCGTAGTAAAGGAGTTCAGGACGTCAACATCTTGGACGATATGTTTATTTGGTGTTAGCACGTAGTCTATTTCGTTTTTTGTAATTCCATCCGGGCTGGCCCAGGTCCATTTTCTATGGGGTCTTTTTTTGAAAAACGTATTCATTATGTATAGTTGTTCTTTTTCCAGGAAATTTGCAAGCATCGTCCCTCTTTCATTCCGTTTCCCCAGACCAAATTGTCCAACATACTGCGAGCTATTACACTGCTCTCCTATTCTTGCGTTAAAGTCTCCCATTATCAGCGTGTATCTTGTCTTATTTTCTGTTAGGCTCTGTGTGATTTCATCATATAGCACCTCGACCTCTTCATCCTCATGGCTACTTGTTGGAGCATAGATTTGAACGATTTTAATTGTTATATTGGAGTTAATCTTAAGTGTTATGTATATTACTCTATCTGATATGGCTTTAAGTATTTGAAGATTTGGGGAGATTCGTTTGTTGATAAGAAAACCCACACCACCCAAGCTATTGTCATCTCTTCCTTTGTAGAATAGGGTATGTCCTGATCTTAGTCTAATGGATTCTTCACCTCTTCTCCTTGTTTCTGATATTCCCAGAATATCCCAGTTTACTCTGTCCAGTTCATATTGTAGTTCCGTTAACCTTTCCTCGTTTCCAATTGTCCTAGCGTTATAAGTTGCAATGTGAAGTTGGCAGCCTTGTTTTACCCAGGGATTCTTAGCACCCCCTGCTCTACGACTGGTCTGACCGCCACCTTGGCCAGGGTCGTACGAGCCGCTGGGCACTGGGGGCCTTTGGTTTTGGTGTGTCTTCATATGAGAGGGGTTTAGCCATAAAACACCACGTTGGCCAGACGTCTTGGTGAGTGTAGGTTCAGCCGCCCCTAACCTGGGGAACCGTCGCTGTTTGCAGCCGCCCACTCTGGGTCAGACGCTGCGGATTTTGCCTGTTGGTCCGCGGAGCGTATTTGATTTCCGCCCTACCACCCATATCTGGGAAGCATTCCCCTATCCACCACCCGGGGACGCGCTCTCTAGGAGTTACAGGCTCTCCCGAGAGTTCTTGACCTATAATAGTTGAAGTTCACGTACTCAAGTTTTATTTCTGTGTTATTGTATCAACAATAATGTTAGGTATTCTCCTTGACCTCAATTTAAACTCACTCAAACTTGGCACTGACACTGACAGTATTTTGGAGGTTATAAATATGGTCACATGTCATAACTCAAAATCAAAACTGTCAAGATTTGACATTTCCCGGCCCGTCTTGACATGTGCGCATGCGCGGCTCGAGAAAAACAAACAATCAGATGTCTTATTTCACATGCTAGAAAACAAAAATGTTGAGATTTTTCGAAGAATCCGTTACGATATATATATAAGAAAACTGCATTTCTGTCTTTTGACAGCTCTATCACGCCATCTATCCATAACATATTGACCAATATCATATCCAAAAATTATCAAAATCCATGAACAAACAAGAAAGTTATTTAGGATCAACTAAGGTTCTGACTTGATTTTGCGCTCGGTGTATACTATAAAACAATCACTAATAATGCTAATAATCAGTCGAAGTTGAAGCTGACGGTTGACAGATGCTCGATAGCTCGACACGCCAAGACAAACATAATGAACAAAAACTGTACAAAGAAAAATCCGGCTGTGGACAACACGCCAGACGACATAAATCCGCTGATGAAAGAGCCTTCCACTCTGCACAGGACCGATTGCGTCACTTGCCGTTTTTGCGGGTATTTGGCCTGTCTGAAATTTAGCTATTTATTCAGACGTTGAAATTTCCCATATGCAAAAAAAATGTGGTGATACTTTCCAAGTCTAAATGATCATTTTGATGCGATAAAAAAAACGTATAAAGGGGCCTTTTTTGTCAGAATCAAAATAATATAATATATTCACGATTCTACACTTAAAACTCAAGTACGGTTATTTTCATGAGAAAAGTTGACCTTTAACAAACATTGATATTCCATCTCTGATTTGAACCTTAAAAAGCTCTATGCATAAGTTGTGTAATCCTTTTATCATTATTTCAGGTCCAGTGGCTAAAAAAGCTCGTATGGATGTGGACACCGTCAAGAACCCATTGAACAGGTCCAAGGGACTCACCAAACCACCTAGAAACGAACAGGGAGTTAAGGATGTTGCGGTAAGTTGAAGTTGTTCATCTGTCGTTTGTGTTTTATGTATATTTCTCATCAGATGAAAAACAAACTGGCGAAGATCGCGCACAGAGCAATCAGCAAAAAAGTGGGCCGCATGGGTCTCAAGGGTGAAGCGGACAGATTTATTGGAACCAAAATGCCGAAGCACTTGTTTTCGGGCAAAAGAGGTACAGGAAAAACCGATAGAAGATGAAAAGCCTGGTTTTGTGTCTATTCACTTTGTTCATGAGATGTTATTGGCAAACTTTTTATTGTTTATTGGAACTAGAATGTTGAATATAACAAATTGACTTGAGATGATATTTATTTAAACTTACAACTAACATCAATCATGCCCAAAATATTTGACTGGGAATCAATTATGTTATACGATTCAAATGTTGGGAAAACTATCTGAACATAGTGCATCGTATATCCAAAAAATTACGAGTCAGCATAATCATTGGTCGCATACACAGATTTGTCGGTAGCTTTGAACAACCCTCGCCGACGAGGAGTGACTTATATTTATTTAGTAGTTCGGCATAATTTTAGAATTTTGCCAAGACAATATGTGGTAGTCCCAGGCTAATGCCTTGAGAATTTCTTCAAGCTTTTTCGCTGACGACAATAAATCGCAACTCTCGGCATTTTGTTGATAAGTCAGATATACAGGGTGTCTCACGGTCTATGGTACATTAGACGTTTACGGAAAACTAGACATAGGATCGACCTGAAAATTTGGCTGAGCCCATAGTCGAGTATGATCTATATTTTAAAAATATTTCCAGTTTTGCAGTGTTGCCGCTTCTTTCCAAAAGTCGTAAAAACTTTCTTATTTTAAATGGACCACCCGCGAGCGCGAAAGTACTTTTAGGCCCGGCTGCCAAAATTAACGAGTTTTCGCCTGCTTTGCATGCATTGAAAAGTGGACTTTACGTGTAGGTTGTACAAAAATATTTTTAAAATATAGATCATACTCGATTATGTGCTGAGCCAAATTTTCAGATCGATCCTATGTCTAGTTTTCCGTAAACGTCTAAGGTACCATAGACCGTGAGAGACACTCTGTATAGACATTCTTGTCTTATCTAATTAGAACTTGAGTGTTGGATAATCCCAAATTCGAAGGGTATTTTGAAAAAAATGGAAAAAAAAAAGAAATGGATATTTTTTTTTTATTTATTTATTTTTTTTCTTATTTTTCATAGAAAAATGTATCATCTTTTAGAATATATTGAAATGAATACATCATTACATTTGATTTTTTTTAAAAATTAACCGGAAGTTATATAAAGGTGACGTCATATGTAGTTATTTCTTTTGATTTTTTTTTGGCAGTGACTGAGTGACTTTTTGATAATTCAGATATTTTTATCTAAAAGTTCAATGTGTCGGGAAGTTTTTCTCTCCCTTGAAAAGTTTTGACAAGATTGGTGACTGTACAAAAAAAAGTATTTTTTTAACTATAGCCTCACAGATATTTTATTATTGATTAAATTTTTTTCTAGCATAACTACTCATCCCAGCATATTTTTTCAAGAGAGAAAAAACTTCCTTACACACTGGGTTATTAAATGAAAGCCTCTCAATCATCAGAAAGTGAATTCCATAAAAAATCAGTGACGTCATATGCAGCTATATCTTTTGATTTTTTATGGAATTGACTTCATAATTCAGATGTTTTCATCTAATAACCCAGTTTGTGGAAAAGTTTTTTCCTCTCTTGAAAAAATTTGCTGTGATAAGTAGTTATGCTAGAAAAAAATAAATCAATAATAAAATGTCTGTGTACCTATTTGAAAATATTATTTTTATGACACAACCACTTATCCCAGCAAAATTTCTCAAGAGAAAGAAAAACTTCCCAATACATTGAGCTAAAAGTCAATTCCAAAAAAAACCTAAAGAAATATCAACATGTGACGTCACCTTTATAACACTTCCCATCAATTACAACCTTTTGCTATGGAAACAAAAAACGTTATTTCATGGTCCAAGACAAGGTACCAGAATTTATCAAAATCAATTTGTACGTTTTTGAAAAATGTAGGAAAAACCAATTTTTTTTGAATCTTTGACGCTCTCTCTCTCTCTGTAGACTCTGTAGTCTTTAGGAAGCAATTTTGGATATAGGTAAGTTTGCCTAGATCACCTTATTTTTGGCCAAGGAATATGTGGTTGAGCGTTGTACAGTCATTTCAGGGACACCCTGTATATTTGAAATCATAAAAATAACTTTATCGAACTATGGGATAAAATACAGGGTGTCCTATTGAAAAAAAATGAAGAAGCCTGAATTTTTTTCATTTCTGATGCTCAATTGTTTTTTTCTGGTAACAGATTCTGATAATTTAGAAAAAGTACTACAACTCTGCTACTTTGAATCACTCTCTAGGGTTGAAATTAACGAAGATAGCTATTGGCCAAAATACAGGGTGTCCGGTAGGTTAGGTTAGGTTAGGTTAGGTTTGGTTGCGAAGGGTGTGCACTGCCCCACAGTTTCCTGCTTCGCATTGCTTTCACCTGGAGGCCCATGACCCATTGTGATCCCTTGTTTGAAGAGGTGTCCCCTCGCTCCTAACCTGCAGCCTTTCTCTTCATCGTTCTAAACCATCTCATGGTTTTCACGAAGTTCAGAATTAGCACGATGTCTACATTTGCCGCTTCCTCCAAGTCTTCAAGGTAGTATTGTCCCATATTACAGAGGCGTTCTTCCTTCAGAGTTGGGCAGTGAAACAGTACATGTTCTATCGTCTCATCCTCCTTGATGCAGTCCTTGCAGAGCTCATCAGTCGCTAGGCCCCATTTTCGGAGCATGGTTAAGATTTCACAGTGTCCTGTGATTACTTCCACAAGGGTGCTCACGGAGGATCTGCTCTGCTTTAGTAATTTCCCTGTTTTTTCCATATCCAAGTTTGGCCACAGAGCTCTCGATGTGTTGCAGTCGTTTCGATTGCTCCACCTGTCGCTGAGTAGCTTTACCATGTTTTTATCTACTGTATCTTTCAATAGTTTGATCGTTGGTAGCGATGTATTGCCCATTTCGGCTTCTTCCTTTTTTAGTCCCAATTTCGCCAGTTCATCTGCCATCGTGTTCTCTTCAATATTGCTATGTCCAGGAACCCAGCATAGAGCGAGCGTCTTGATCCTGATCCAGGACAATGCCCCACGGCAACTCATCACTACCTTTGACCTTACTGTATCTGATTCTAGTAGTGTCAACGCTGCTTTGCTGTCTGCATAGAATGTGACGTCTTTTGTTGTGTTGTCCAATGATTTCTGCATGCACAATGCCACATCCTTCCTCAAGCTTGATAGACTCTTGGATGTTTAGTTCCTTTGAGTATATCCCTGCTCCTGTGCCTGTATTTGTCTTTGCTGCATGCGTCTGTAAAGATGGATATCTCTTCCTCCCTTATAATTGAGTATTGATTCTTGATTCCAGTCTTCTCTGGTAGGTATTTTAACCACTACCTTATTCTCAAAAGATCTCTTGGTCACCATGTAGTCTGTTGCCGTTTGTAACAGCTTCGCCTCTTGGCTATCCATTGCCTTTGAGATTTCCCTTAGCACCGTTGAGTGCCCACTTATTGCCTGTTTCCACAGTTTGACCTCTCTTAGTCTGAGAGCTCCCTTTGCGGCAGTGCTCTTAATTGTGACGCTACCCAGGATTTTCCGGAGATTTTCGACGGGGAAGGAAAATCGTTTTTCCAGATCTCGGGCGCCACCCTTCGGATTAATGTGGTGAAGGGCCCACAGTGCCTATCGGGTAGCTTTGAAACAGTGGAGAAATTCCAGGCGATCGTATTCTCCCAGATTCCTCCATTTTCCGCTCTGAAAAGGTTCACTGAACTTTTGAATTCAAACAGGTATTGAAGAAAATACACCTTTCTATTGTCCACTAGAATTTTACAGTGACCAAACAGAAAGAAAAAAAAAACAGTTTACAAGCGTTATAGGATGATATCCGTATTTTCCCGGCGTCCTCCCTGAACAGTAATTTTTTTACATATAAACCGGTGATCAGGCAGCCATCCTTCAACTAGGACTTAGTCGGCGACCCCTGATATTAACTACTCCTCAACTCCCTATCCTGTCAAATCGCCTATTCCTACAGAACGTATGGGCGCTCGTTTGACAGTTACTTCAAATAAAAAAAGAAGGCGGGTTTGTACGAAGTTAACGACGGCGTTGAAAATTGCAGAAAGTTACAGAAGATAATTTTTATAAATTCATCCGACGACGCAGGGTATGTTTTAGAAACGAATAACGGGCGCGAAACAGGAAAAATTTCTAAAAACTCGGCGATCTTTTGACGAACGGACGTAAGGCAGAAAAATATAGAAACTGGATAAAATCAGACTGAAAACGGACGTAACGAGAAAATAAAAAAGAAACACAGGCCGAAGGTATTTATTAGAAAAACGTAACGCAGAAAGAACGAGGTTCACAGTAGATACTCGTACGACTCACGAAGGTCGTTTTTTATTATTGGAGATTTTACCGGAATTATCGCAAGACTTGAGAATCACAAAAAAAACAAAGGAATTCACGACGGCACGCGGTTTTGACAGTTTTTGTTACAATTGACCCAGCCGAAAAAGAGTACGAATCCCCTGAATTCTATGACGAAAAATAATCAATTAAAATCCCCTGACTTGCTAACAATATTACCCAGGCTCTCATTCGTTAAGTTTCCAGAAAATTTTTCCTAAACAACCTGAATAAGTCCCGGAAAATATCATTACTTCGGAATGATCTAGGCGAATCCTCCGCATTCCAGACTATTCCTCTAGACGTTGGAGCCTTTCATCAGAACACAATGGCGAAGCGTCCATGTAACCACTGTTACCATTGGTAACAGGTAAAAATGAAATTAAATATTATAAAATATTTTATGACAACTACAAAATAATTTTATTTCTTTTTGGCAATACAGCAATATGAATTTAGCCGCGCGAAAATGATACCCTCTACCTATACTGCCAATAATCAGCTATCTCGCCCCGACCTGATTGCATATTGATATTGCATGTCACCACTTTCTTTTGTGGATACGCGCGATAGGACGTCAACTCCTAGATCGTGTCTCGTCTCCAGGCGCGAGAACGTGGGCGAGCGGCGACTTTACGCACGTTTGTTGCCATTTTTTGTTTTGGTTACTAGGGTGTAGGGTGGTAAAGTAAATTCATGATTCAAATTAGTTCGTCGGCTGCATTGCTGCAGTGTGCGTGCTATTAAACATGGATGAGTGCCGCTGTGTAATCGATCAACTACCTGAAAAGTCATTCTCCTTTATATACTTTTGAAGAAAAAAAGAAGATCATTGAAAATCTTTGCAAATAAAGGAAATCGCCGAATTGACTTGAAATATAAACAATAATTCCCAAAGTTATGTTTTTTCTGTTTTGTTCGTTCATGTTATTTTTTGTAAGAGTATGCGTATTTAATTTTTCAATGTTGGTTTTATATATTATCATATTATTGTTTGGGGATAGTGATTTGTTTTATTTTATTCCACAGGCTTGGATATGTCATAGGAAAGACGATGAGGTAAACCTATTAAGTGCACCAGTCCGTCAATTTTTAATTTGAATAATTTGAAAAAGACCATAAAACTAAAAAAGTGTCGATAAAATGGCGAATGCGTCGGTCGAAAATTTGCGGCTGCGCCGCATTAACTTTATTTTTTAAAAATCGTTACTTTTTGGTAACACTTTTAAAAAAGGCACGCGTCGCCACTGTCAGAACAGCCTAAAACCCAGAAAATCCAAATCATAACCGGAAAACTAGATCAAACCAATTAAACATCAATTACGATTTACTTAAATACTTACACACGGGCACTTGGGAGAATTTCGGTCAAGACAAGACAAAGTGTGAATTATTCATACCCGTGTGATTTACTTGAAAAGTGTCATATTTGGAATTTGAACGGAAAGATCGCGAGAGCTTCAACGGTCGCACATCTATAGGGTGCACGGGTACCCAGGGACTGCTGAGTGAGTGAGTGCTGCTTGTTTGTTGCTCGTCTCTCGTCTCTCGTCTCTCCTGAGATTCATAATTTTGGCAGGGCCAAAAGTGGGGAAAGGTGCGCTTGGTACCAAGAATCGTACCATGAGTTTTGCATGTAGATAATTCAAATAATTGATTTCACTGCGTTGACTGTTGATATTATGGTTGTTTTAGCCAGATAATTATTGTGAACAGTACTAGATTTGTCTTATCAGGGTTTACTCCAAGACCGTTCTGTCCTGCCCATTTGGAAAGTTCCTTCAATGCAGATCCCATGATTTCACTGATAGCTGACAAGCTTTTGGCCACTACCAGGATTGCCACATCGTCTGCATATGCTACCATCTTTATTCTTTGTTCTCTGGAGGTTTTTAAGATCGAGTTTACTACAATCAGCCACAAGAGTGGAGAGATAATTCCTTGTGGTGTCCCTCTTATTGTTCTTTTCCTTATTGAACAATTCCCATTTTCTGAGTTTATAATCATTTCTTTTGTTTTTTTCAATTTTTTTTCAAAAGAAAAATGTATTTTTTTTTAAATATATAGAAATGAATATACCATAACATTTGATTTTTTTGGAAAAAAACTCAAAAAAAAGAATCAATATTCAACCATAATTCATATTATATACCAAATGCCTAAATTCAACCGTTTCTGAAATATCCGCACTTGAAAATATGAAATTTTCATCAATTAAATATTTGTTTGAATTACTATTTCAAATAAAAAAGGAGAAGTTTCCTGAATTAATCGGAAGAATAATTCTGCCAATTGCAAGCCCTCCGAACCATCCCGAGTTGACACCAATGAATGCTTTTTTTTGGCGTTATGTGAAAAACCGTGTGTCTCAAATGTGAATATTTCGAAAATCGTTGAATTGAATATATATATGGTATGTTGAATGAATTATGCTTGGAATTTCACGTGGAATTCGAAAATACATTCAAATATAGGGATATCCATTCTGAAAACAAACTTTTTGATTTCGCCGACAGGATTTGGCTCAACCCACGTGCGAGTCAACACGTTAGCCAATAGACCGCTCACGCACCACATGTCTTTGCTTCGGTCGCGCAGATGTCATGATCATACGTGAAGGTTCAAGGTATCTACAAATTGTGATTGATAGATTATAATACAATATACTTAAACTTCGTTTAATGAACATAAATAAAAAGGTAACATAAATAAATAACCAGACAAATTAGAGATCAATGAGTGGTACACCACAACGAACATTATAAAATTGGTCGCACACTTGAAACTGCTCGTTAAAAAGAGTACCGTTTGTACAAAGAAACGACGTCACTAGCTTCTGGTCGCGACATAGATGATAAGCCTAAAATAAAAAAGAGGTGATGTTTTCATCGGTCTTGCTGGTTGAACATGCTTGCTGATGAACGTGAATGTGAGATTTGGTTTCTAGTATTCTACTGGAATTTATCAACCAACTACTAACATCTAGCTGACATGTCCATTATAAAAATATTCCACAAACCACATGAGAAACAGAATAACGAAGTTTTCAAAATAACTTTCGCACGCTCTAGTAGCAAAACGTTTTCAAATTTTTATTTTCTCACAATAAAGGCATTTTTGATATTGATTTATGGGAAGATGGTCAAAATCGAACATTCAATTGCCAATAATTATAGATGACGTTTCAGCCTTCATCAAGGGTCGTTAATCATGGCTGGTAAAACAAATTCACATTTTGACATGGAGAAAAGTTACAAACTAAACTGCTTGTCAAAATAAAGAACATGGTAAGTTTTTTGCTGATATTCAATAAAAGCTGCAACCTTGAAACTAATAAACGAATTTAGTCGAATGCTTTAGCCTTTTGAAGATCGACATTCGTACGTTCTTTCAATGATATACAGGGTGCGGGAAGAAAATAATGCAATTTTATAAATTTTTTAAGAGGTATAATAGGTACTGCTATTTTACCAAAAAATAATTCTTCACCAAATTTATACCACATATATGGGTATAACTCGGCTAAGACGAGTACCTTGGGATGTATTTGGTATTTTTCTGATAACTCTGCTGAAACAAAAGATAATCAATTTTTATTCCAATTCGTATTTTGCGATGTTTTTTTTCAAGCTTTGCGGATTGAACTTGAATTAACGTCACAATATCAGGATATTGGTACCATACCAAAGTTTACTTAATAAATAGAAGTTGGGTCACTCGCGCGGATCGTCAAAACACCCATCCCCTTACCTCGGCTTCCCATTTCACTGAAGCCAGTGAATCGACCGGAACAGAGTGTATCGCGTAGTGAAGCATGAGCGTGGAGTTGAATTGATCTTTTTTATATTTAATAATTTGAAAGACACTGAAGTTTCAAAGTATTGGGTAACGTTGTTTGTTCAGGGGACGGTTTCGAAAGTCGTAATAAAGGTGGCCTATAATTTTTTAGATGACCAAAAGATCTCAGCTATACTAATATTTTGTGCTTTATTACCCTTGCCTCCCCTGCTGCTTTTTTGCCTTTGATCTGGGGTTTCCAAAGGGCCGACAACGAGTAGGTATATTATCAGTTATCAATTTCGCGTGACAAAAAAAATGTTTGTCGCATTTTTAAGGGACCCTTTATATAACCACTCCAGTTACATTGTATTTTCTCTTTTGAATTGTGTCAAAAGTATCGTATATTCTAAAATAGTCCGCAAAACTAAAAAAATATCGCAAAATACAGAAATGATTATCTTTTGTTCTAGAAGAGTTTTCCGAAAAACACCAGATAAGTTCTTAGATATACTCTTGAGGTATAAATTTGGTGAAGAATAATTGTTTTTTAACAGAATAGTAGAATTGCATCTTTCTTCCGACCTGCGTATCATAGAAAGCCTCTCATCTCACACAAAATTTGGAAAAGTCAGTCCAATGTACGAAATTCGATCTTCAAAACACTAAAACACTCGAGAAAATCCGTTTATTCGTTTCAAAGCTAAAGCTTACTTATTGAATATTGGCAAAAATGCCTTGTTCTTTAATTCCCAAACAATATGGCATTATAAATGATTTGTGAACTACATTTTAGATGAGATGTGTTCTTTGAAAGTTCTTGGTTCAGTAGGTTTTGTAAGGATTTTGATAAAAAACACTAATAAAAAAAGTATGTTTGGGTACAGGGTTTTTTTATATATTGACACCCCCTCATCTTTTTTATTTGACGTTTCGGAAAAAGATTTCTCGTATAAAAGTTTGATAGTTCTAAGTAAATTTGTCAAAACACTCTATTTTGCATAAACAGGGTGCCTCAGAAAGTCTGGGCGTGGTCCAACTTTCTTATTTCAAATGGGAACCTTACTTTTTTATTCGATTTTTATATTCTCCTAGAAATTCTAAATATGTTCTATGTACCATACCCTATACCAAGAATTGACGTATAAAAAGTTATTGACCTCCAAAAAGTGCCTGGTTACCGTGATTTTTTTAATGTCTAATAGATTTTTTGGCAGAAAAAATGTGATATTCTTCAAATATACTATCGAAATAACAAAAATGCATACAGGTTGAAGCCAGTATGTTCACTTGATTTTACAATTATTTATCAAATTGCAACTTTTACGAGGTCCTCTTTTATATACGTCAAATTCAGGTATAGGGTATATGCTTCATGAAGAATGTTCAGAATTCTTGGGAGAATATAAAAATCAAATAAAAAAGTAGGGTTCTAATTTGAAATAAGAAAGTTGGACCACTCCCAGGCTTTATGAGGCACCCTGTATATGCGAAATAGATGTTTTCCAAAAATGTATTCAAAATCATTAAACTTATATTTGAGATATTTTTTTTAGGAACGTCAAATAAAAAAGATAAAGGGTGTGTCAATATATAAAAAAAACCCTGTACATAATATAACTATTTTTTTTAACATCATGTTTCTGGAACTTTGTGGTTTTTAGAGATTTATATGTGAGATTGATGCGCAATTAGCAATCATTTTCTGATTTATAGTATCAAGTTGTAGGTGATAAAAAAAAAGAATCTCACCTGGCACTGAGCTTCTACATCCGAAAAGTATCCATATGCTCTCCCCTCACAACTGAATCCCGTTTTCGGAACCCTCCAATAAGTGGGATACAAAGGGGGATAATGCGGCACATGCAAATCATGGTAACCATCATAGGGCATGGAGCCGGGTATGATTTGATGCCTGCATTCAACCAAGAAAACTGAATTTCCTATATACTTTAAAGATCGGGAGTATAAACTTACATAGACTTGTGAGGAAAATTATATTACGCACCGACATAGTGATGGTATGATCGTAAAAAACATGTCGTTTTTTTTATATGGCCGATTTCTGGGTCAAAACATTCACTGCGTTTTCTATGAGGGAGATTGGAAAGTTATTAACATTGATTTTTAAAGATTGTGATACTTTTTGACTAATACAGGTATAACCATAGGTAATTGCATTTAATGGGATATGAGAGGGTCAGGACAAGGTTTTAAGATGTTTTTTTATGAACTCCTAAAATAGTTAGTTGGCGCGCTGAACGTGTCCTTGCGTCTTTGCTGATAAAACAAACACCCACCCATTAAATTTGTTAGTTTCGCCTAATTAGTTACTTGAAATTGAATAAATAATGTAGGCGAGGTTTGTAAGGACACATTTTGGAACTTTTGACATTTTTTTCCGATAGGGAAGTGAAAGGACCATACTATTTGTTTTATATTAAATTTGTAAATTAAAATGAACGAGATCAATTAATTTATTCAAAACAAAACTATTGTACACTGAGACTAACAGCAAATTATTGCTTTTCTTGATAGTTTCACAAGGATGCTTTCACAACACGATGCTGATGCTTGAAGAAGTTATCGGTGATTTTGAGTAAAAAAAAGTGCATATAACAATCTTTTTTTGATAAACAGAGTGGTCCAAGCTAAATATCATTAGTTTTGATATTGAAAGAGAAAAACCTTTCTATTAAAAATAAAACTACATAAAATTTTCTCCTAATTTCATTATTTGGATTTTTGTCTTAAATGAACCGTTTGGTCTCAATGACTTACTGAAGATTGACGAATTCAAATCGTCCCCGCAAAACTCTACTTTTTCAGCTCAAAAGTTTAACAAGGTGACTTAGGAATTGCTGTTGGCTGGCTCGACGGGTAAACCCCGAGGGAGGTTACAATGGGCCCGCCTGAGTGGCCTAAGTAAAAGGATGGCGCATGCTACCCCTCCATATCTCTATCTATCTATCTATCCTATCTTAGGAATTTATCCTTGATTAAACTTTAATACAACTTAGACTGGTTGCAACTGATATGTTCAAGTTCAGTACGAAAAACAAACCGTGACCCAGAGAAAATAAGTGTTGCACACTGCCATTAAAAAAAAACAATTTGAATTTTGAACAAGTATAAATCCGTTTTCCTTCTCAGCTACCTTAAAACTACTCTAAGACTGTTCTATCCTATCTGATTCGAAAAAGTTCCTCCCCATTCTATACTCATTCACAAACGAACCAAAACCTATTAATCCTAGAACTATACGGACCACCCTCCGTAATGAATGCGACATACGGTAACAACAGATTCCTTAAAAGAAAATATTGCGATAGACCCTATATAATTTGTCCCATCCGAAAGTTGATATTGAGAAAGATACAGTTAGATTTTAATTTTTGATTTCTTCAAATAACTTTTGAAATAGGTACCTCTAATAAAGTTATTTTGTTGAAATTTGGTATATAGGGGTGCTTTGGCTTTGATACGCAACATATAAATCTGGCCTCTTACTTGTAGTGGGTGTCACTGCTCACACACCTTTTCACTCGTTTAAATAAAAGATTGTGATAGCGCCAAACACTTAGAGCGATTAAGAGGAGCACAAAGCACATGGAAAACAATCTGCTGCAATATCATATACAAAATCGATGGTCTCGAAGAAAAGTTTCCTTGCAAACTCAAAAAACAAGAATCGGTTGATCTCTTTGAAAAAAATTGAGGAGGAGAAAATTGATTCACAGCAAGCTGAGGAGGACGCCGATGCTCAAATTTCTACAACAGCTCTGGAGTTGGCCACATCAAATGAATATGTAACAGTGGTTGGGAAAGATATTGACCTTCTGGTGATTTTGATTGACCTGTGCAGCCCTAAGATACGAAATGTCTTCTTTTTGAAACCGGGAAAAGGGAAGGTATCTATCAAAACATCTATTGTCCTCATATTGCTGATAAAAGCTTATCAGATAATATATTGTTCCTTCACGCGATGAGTGATGGCGCTGTGATACGACTTCTGCTATATTTAAACAGGGTACACCTGAATTTCTTAAAGTCCTACAGAAGAACAAGCATTTGCAATCAATCATCAATGTGTGCAAAAACCCGCATGCATGCCATCCAAGACGAGATTGCCGAAGCCGGAAAACACCTTCTTATTTCTCTGTATGGGAAACGACATGGGACCAATGACTAACTGACTCAAGATACAATAAGCAACATATATCTTCATCTTACAAAAGAAACAGCAATATTGCCTCACTAGCCCCCACTGAAGCTGCTGGACGCCAACATTCACGACACAGAGTACTTTCAGGTGCAGCAGTGGTTGTCGAGTAGTCCCACAACACAGGAGCACCGAAGAAATCCCAACGAGGGGGGTAGAAATAAAACAAGAAATGGTCTCTTTCCAAACTAGATACTCCGAAACTCTGCACCAAACTCGATACTGCGACACATTTCTTGTGAATGTATTAAAGGCTGCCAACAGTGCCAACGCAATTAATGATGCAGAAAGTAAGCCCTTCATTGCTCTGCGATTTGCAGATCGTGCAGAGGAATGTGTGAAAATGTCGTGCCCGCGTGGAAGACAACATGGACGAAGAAGAGATGGAACGAGGAGACCAGGAGGCTGACCAAAAATGGGATATTCTAGATGAAGAAGATCTGACGACAACAGAATAAAAAAAAACCTGTGTCACGTCAGGCCGTCTTTAAAGAACCGCAACCAGGAACCACCAACGGCTAATGTAACAATGCTGTTACATGTAATATGACTTATCAGGTTTATAGTTTCTCAAGATTTTTTTTGTTTCAATCTGGCATGTTATTAGATTACTAACCCGCACAATATACCCTTTCTAAATAAGTGGAAAGAACTGGGACTTATTCACTGATCGACAATGTCCATCAAAGTTGTGGACTAGAAAAAGTGGGGTTTCGGTAACAAGCGAAATATTAAATTTTTTAACAAACAACAGAACATTTTATGTACTTTCATTCAGAATAGGAAGGTTATTCGCAAAAATGTGATAATTTTCGAGTAAAAAGCAAAAAAACAAAAAAATAAGTGATTTTTTAACTTCTTTTTTTCCAATGTTGCGTCACGAAATTTTGTTGGCAAACCTCAGATTCGCATTCAGCGCACCAGAAAAACATTTTCAATCAAAAAATCAGAACCACCCCAAAATTTGTTTGGCAATCACAATTCAACTGGATTATGTACCTACACTGCTTTAATTCGATTTAATTTGTCACACTTTCAAAAGGCTGCAAAATATTTATTTTTTGAGCTAAAAGATCGAACAAAATAAGGAATTCTAGGGTTTTTTCGTAAAGTTTTGTGCTACTGAGTCCAATGTTAACTGTCAAATGTCAAAATTATTGAAATAACTTACTTTTTTTTAAATGCACACCCTATATATCAGGCGTCTTTTTTCTGATCACGAAAATATAGCACACCACACATACCTTTTCTATTCAATAGCTTAGAGAAAATTTGTATAAATCTGATCAAAATTGTAATTTACAGGCGTGTTTTATTTTGCTTCCAATAATTTTTATAGTTCTTGATCTTGATATATTCACCAAGATATAGAAGATTTTCTGGTTTGGAAATACGGCATTTGATTGAATTACTCAAATCAAGAAGTAACACATTTATTTATTTTTGTCAAGTGACTGTAAATTATTCACGTATAACATTTAACAATGATTCGAGTACATCCATAATTACTGGAAACAAACGAATGAACTCGTGTATCTTTATGCTGAAAAATTACAATTTCAATCATATTTATACCAATTTGCGCTAAACTCGTGAGAAGAAAGGGCATGTGTGCTATATTTTCGTGATCAGAAAAAAGACGCCTTTCTAAATATGTAATGAAACATAGGGTGTGCCACCTAAAAAAAAGAAGTTACGTCAATAATTTTAACATTTGACAGTTAAGAAGATATTGGACTCCATAGCACGAAACTTTACAAAAAACCCTACAATTCTTTTTTTTGCTCGACCTTTTACCTCAAAAAAAATATATACATAGCCTTATGAAAGTGTAACCGAGAGCCTAAAAGGCTAAGGGTTGCGAAAGACATGTATTTCTCTCCCACAGATCCATCCGCAGACGCGTTTCGCTGTATCACAGCTCATCGGCACGACTAGGATCTGCAGAAGAGAAATACATCGTTTCGCCTATTCTGTGGTGCGGATCCTTGGACGGGCCTTCTGAATTAGTTCCCCCTCGTGTAACCTAGGTAGGACAGTTCTTGCAGAGGTTATATGTTACGACGTACATCTTGCGAAGACTACTAACTCTGCTAATGATCATAGATGATTCGTTACAATACCGTAAGAAAGTCGATTGTAAGAACTGGTTATCTCGCCGATAGGTAATGGTGATACATAGTCTTCCTGAGGACCTACGTCTGGTGTGCTCACCTTTTTTTTATTTTATCTATGTACTCACCAGTCAATTGAAACCGACTAATCGCATCATGGATAGAACTTTTTGCTGACCTAAAAAATTCCGCATTGTATCGAATATGGGTCGGTTCGCTGGATGTTCACAGGTGTTTCATCTCAGTATATTGAATATTGCGTCCATCGCATTCATTGCAACAGCCAGGCCGATCCTAGGGTGTCGGCCGCCCGCGTGCAAAGGACTAATGTGCCGCCCCTCTAGAGAACGTCTCATATTTTTACTAATACTTAAGGATGTAATAAACTCATCTACCAGTCTGAGGATTAAGAGTATAACATGAGTACAAATACAATACAACAACTGTATATTCACTGAGAAAATAGAATCTAATAACAAAAAGTACGTAAGCATGAATCTCGTGAAACGTAAAGTATACAGGGTGTATTTGGAGTTGGGATTTTCCTTTTAACATGAGACAGGAGATGATAAAAAAAACAAATTTCTCAAATACCATTTTCTCGAAAACATAAAAATAAAATAAAAAAAAATCAATCACACCATATCAGATTCTGCCATGCATAAAAATGGTTTTTATTTCTTTAAACGAAAACCGTTCGTCGAACGAAAAATTAAAGCAGTGACGTACTATTTTTTTTTCAAAAATTCAATTCAAATCCTGTTCGTACCCCACTGGTGGACATTTTTAGAAAACTTTTTACATCAAAAAATGTAATTCAATGGCCAAAAGAAGTGTACCAAATTTTGTGGAAATATCTGGAGTGGTAGGAAAGTTATGACAAAAAAGGCATTTTTTTCATAAAACTTTAACAACCTGCATCTAGGAAACGAAGCATTTTCGGACATAGTTTTATTTGAAGATTTTTCTCATTTTTTTTTGCACTCTTCAAGGTGTCCCGGAAAATGTGGGAAATCTCTCGGAGACAGGTAGAACATGAGAAAAGATTATAAGTTCCTATAATTCTTTTTCCTATAGATGCCGTCCCTACGGAGATATGGCCCCCTAAAGGGTGCTGGTGGAATTTTTTTTTCGCAAATGACTTTCAAAGTACTGAAGTTAATTTGATGAAAATGTATTATGATGAACACTACTAACGATCTGTTGGAATAGTGCCCTTGAACACATTTACCCCATTTAGTTTACCAGGGGCGGACTTGGTTCTACATTTTATTAGCTCACATTTCGTACAACCTCTGTATGACAGAGACAATAAATTTGGTTAGCTTGAACGATTAGACTACAAAAAAAGTACTCTTGATCATTGTCGAAATTAATCGTTTTGGAGAAAACGGTCTGACTGGTTGTTGACGAACGGCTTCGAACATGGACGCGATATTGCAAGGAGTTCATCAATATCATGAATTCAATCAACGCCCCACAATGTAAATTTAAATACGAATCATGCAAATCAAGATCTATGTAATGATGAATGTATGAATCTATGAAAGAAAATAAGTAAAAAAATTGATTGATGAAATTATAGATTCTGATGCGACCTGTGGCCGCCCGCGTGCGGTGCACGCGCTGCACACCCGCTAGGATCGGCCCTGGCAACAGCACAAGCAACATCTTCTGATCTGGAAGACTTCAAAGAGCGTATTCTGCGATTACAGTATTCTGACAATTTTTTAAACGCTGTGTCTAGGTACACGCTAACTTGCACGTAAACCAGAGAGCGATTACGTCATTTTTTAGCTTGCCCGTATTGGATTTATTCTCTGTACACGCTAAAACTTTGAGCGTGAGCGGTGAGCGCTAAAATGTGTACAGTGATGCTGGCTAAGCTTGTTGAAGTTCTGTGGTTTAACGATACTAAAGAATTGTCTCATTTCTGATTAGTTTGTATTCATATTATGCAATGTGGTCAATTATTTAATTCTTTCATTTAGTTTCACGACATTTTAAAACAATATGAAAAGGAAAACCGGCAAAGATTTGTGATTAAGAGTTTTAAAGCGTAATTTAAACAGATCTCAAATATGACGAGGCTCAATACATTTGTGTTCATGTAGGAGCAGTAAAAAATCGTGGAAAAGGCATTCGTGATACAAGGTAGGAAATTAGATACTTATTATTGTGAATTCGTTACCTACCTACTAATTGAATTTATCAAAAAATACCTGCGATAAATTTACTAGCTGGGAGTCATTGGCATACGCATACCCTTGTTGAATATGTACCTACCTACTTTATGTACCTAGGTATGTAATCCAGAACTTGCAACATGTATTGTCCAGCATTGATCAATCTTCGGGCTACAAAGACAAGTGATTTTCTTGAAATCAAACATTTAGTAGATAATCATGAAAATCATGAACCACCAGAAATTTGAATGGGATACCCTGTATATTTTAACATTAGAAACTATAGAAAAAACTACATAGTGTTTTTCTTGAAAATCATTTCCTCAGCAAATAGCGTGTTATGAGGCTAGTAGCTAAGATTATTTGATAAAATTGGAATCATTGCTCGACAAGACTGCTTTCTAACGATCTACGATAGGTAGGTGAAAGAAAAAACTATGATCTCAGTTTCTGTCTAAACGACACAAAATTTGAATAGGAAGTTCTGATGAAACTTACGATTATTTCTGTCAAGGAATCGGAGAATGTAAAAATATACAGAGTGTCCCATTTAATTCTCTGGTTTGGCGGTATAGGAGGTGGTTCATCACATCTGCCCAGAATTTTACGTAGAATTCAAAAATGTAATAATATATAGAGTGATCTATTTAAAATAAGCAAGTTGACAAGTTCCGGTATATCCGGAAGTGCCAACCATCTTGAAAATATTTCAGCTTGAGTGTCCCAAATAGACTATGGTGTATTAAACAGGGTGTCCCTGAAATGACTGTACAACGCTTAATCACAAATTCCTCAACCAAAAATAAGGTGATCCAGGTAAACTTACCTATATCCAAAATTGCTTCATTAAGTCTACTTACAGAGGGCGTCAAAGATTAAAAAAAAAAAATGTTTTTTTTCTACATTTTTCAAAAATATGCAAATCAATTTTGATATATTTTGGTACCTAGTCTTGGACCATGAAATTACGTTTTTTTGTTTCTATAACGACCAGTTGAAATTAACCGGAAGTGTAATAAAGGTGACGTCATATGTAGTTATTTCTTTTGATTTTTTTTGGCATTGACTTTTTGATAATTCAGATATTTTTATCTAAAAGTATAATGAATTGGGGAGATTTTCTCTCTCTTGAAAAATTTCGCTAAGATAAGTGGTTGCGCCAAAAGAAAATTTTTCCAACCAGCTTCACAGATATTTTACTATTGATTTATGTAGCAT
The DNA here is from genome assembly GCA_958502075.1 of Orchestes rusci. Lineage (NCBI taxonomy): Eukaryota > Metazoa > Arthropoda > Insecta > Coleoptera > Curculionidae > Orchestes > Orchestes rusci. Next base: position 11,169,024 of record OY293313.1, on the reverse strand, counting down.
AACTACATATCCCGGCATATTTTTTCAATAGAGGAAAAACTTTCTTACTCACTGGGTTATTAGATTAGATTCCATAAAAAATCAGTGACGTCATATATGCAGGCTATATCTTTTGATTTTTCATGGAATTGATTTTATGATGATTAGGATGTTTTCATCTAATAACCCAGTGTGTAAGAAAGTTTTTTCCTCTCTTGAAAAAATTTGCTGGGATAAGTTGTTATGCTAAAAAAAAAAAAAATCAATGATAAAATATCTGTGTACTTGATTGAAAAAATTTTTTTTTCTGGCACAACCACTTATTCCAGCGAAATTTCTCAAGAGAGAAAAAGACTCCCCAATACATTGAACTATTATAGATAAAAGCATCTGAATTATCAAAAAATCAATTTCAAAAAAAAACAAAAGAAATAACAACACGTGAAATCCCTTTTTAACACTTCCGATCAATTTAGTCCTTGTTCCACGGACCAAGATTTCGGTGTAAACTAGGCTAATAACAGATGAGGGAAGTTGATCAAAAAAAAATTAATCCATAAAAATATTTTTCAACAGTGAAGGCCCGTGATTTTGCTAGGCAACCCATGCGGGATTTATCGATGAACAAATTATCTGACATATAATCTTTATCACAATCAATCAACAGATGAGGGTATATATTCCTGATACCGTATCTTAGACTATTAATTGTATTTTTGATCTTATTTTTGGGCCACCCTGTAATTATATTTATCAAAATATTGTGAAAAATCTTTTAAAGTAGATCCCTTTCAACAAGAAATCCGATACAAATCAAACCATAAAGGCTTTCTTATACAAAAAATTTACATTTAAATAGGAACCTACAAACGTAATTATTTTTGACATAAAAACTCAAATATTTCAAAAACGCTTATGCTTAGGTGGGACATCATACATAAAATCTGCCTAGAATTTTACGTAGAATCCAAAATTGTAATAATATAGGGTGTTCCATTCCAAACAAGCAAGTTTTAAAGTCACTATCATCTCATTTCAAAAGAGCATCTCCGAAAATCTTCGTCTACAAATTTTCAGAATCCCAATCGCTTCATTTCCCGAAATATTCCAATAGGCAATAGATCTATCATTTGTGACTAGAATATACCATATTATACAGGCTGATCTACAGGGTTTTTCTTTATATATTGACACCCCCCTTATCTTTTTTATTTGACGTTTCTGAAAAAAGCGTTTCGGATAAAAGTTTGATGGCGTCAAGTATATTTATCAAAAAACTTTATTTCGCATACACAGGGTGCCTCAGAAAGTCTGGGCGTGGTCCAACTTCCTTATTTCAAATGAGAACCCTACTTTTTTATTCGATTTTTATATTCTCTCAAAAATTCTGAACATTTACTATGTATCATAGGCTACAGGGTGTTTCAAAAACATGTTGCCAAATTCGAAGGGGTTATTTCTTACACAAAAGTATTACGATAGAACCCAACTTGCCTATACCGAAAGTTGATATTGACAGACATACAGGGCATCAAAGTTAAATGTTAATTTTTGATTTTTTTTAAATAACTTTTGAAATAACGAAGTTATTTTGATGAAGTTTGGTACATGAGGATTGTTTGACATGCGAAATTCAAGTCTGACCTTGATATGGCTCTTACTTGTAGGGGGCGCCACTTACACACTTTTTAACTCATATTTACGCCATTTACCCATAACTTTTTTGTATGCACTCGTACTTTCTTTTTTTACCGGAAAATTGATTTTTCCGTCGTATTCACATAAGAAAAGTATACTTTGTAAGATTAGCTAGAAGTAACCCTTTTCAAGATATTTGCACATAAAGTAATACATGCAATGTGGTTTTGAGTGGCAAATTTTGAAAATAAACGTGGGTGGCTTTGAAAACGGCGTTCTCATGATAATTTTGACAGTTGGTTGCACGTCCAATGTTTCTTATGGAAAAAAAAATTAAAAATGAAAAATAACAAAAAAATTAAAAAAAAAATGAAAAAATACAAAATCAAGTTTAATTTTTTTTTAATAAAAAATATTGAAACAAATGTCTAAATAAGCATGATAACGTCGTTTTCAGCGCCACCTATGTCTATTCTCAAAATTATATATATGAAAATATGACGGAAAAATGAAATTTTCGATAAAAAAAGAAAGTATACGAGTGCATTCAAATAAGTTATGGCTATTTGAATGAGTTGAAAGGTGTGTAAGTGGCGCCCCCTGCAAGTAAGAGCCAAATCAAGGTCAGATTTGAATTTCGCATGTCAAACAATCCTCATACACCAAATTTCATCAAAATAACTTGATTATTTCAAAAGTTATTTGAAAAAATCAAAAACTATAGTTCAACTTTGACACCATGTGTATCTCTTTTGATATCAACTTCCGGACGGGACAATTTGGGGTCTATCGAAATATTTTTGTATAAGGTATAACCCCTTATTGAAGTTTGCCAACATGTTTTTGAGACACCCTGATTTCAATAATTTTTATTAAATTGCAACTTTTTCGAGGTCAATATCTTTTTATACGTCAAATTTAGGTATAGGGTATGCTTCATAGAAAATATTAAGAATTTTTAGAAAAATATAAAAATCGAATAAAAAAGTAGGGTTCTTATTTGAAAGAAGAAAGTTGGACCACGCCCAGACTTTCTGAGGCACCCTGTATATGCGAAATAGAGTTTTTTGAAAAATTTACTTGAAACCATCAAACTTTTATCCGACACTCTTTCAGAAACGTCAAATAAAAAAGATAAGGGGGGTGTCAATATGCATAAAGAAAAACCCTTTACAGGGGCACCATTTAATTCTGGATACACTATTATACCTCTAATTGTGTGTTAGCCAGAAAAAACATCATTGCACCCTGAAAATTCTGTTGAATTTGCTAATTAAATGGAAAATATTATGCTATTCAAGTTTCTTATAAAAACCATACTATCATTTTTTATTCAGTATAGAGCAGGTAGGTACATATTATAAAAATATTACACTTAGATTACACACAAAGAGTAGGTTGTATCACAAATAGGTATTACATTTACAGTGATTTTCTCATAGTTATCCACATAACGGGCTTTCTATTATTTCTTTGAGAAAAACTTCAGGTATGCTAGTGACACCAAAATACAAGCTTCCAGTATAATAATCAAAATGAGAACCAATTTGTTATACATCACATTACGCCCCATTTTCTTGATAACCGACCGGGCATTGTCCAACGTATTATTGGCCTCATCCAGCCTTCCTCGAGTTCTTAAAAGGGCCTCACGTTGTTCCCCCAATTCTGATACTACTTCTGTACCAATGTTCTCCGTTTCAATAGCAATTTGGTGGCTTCGAGCTATACTTTCTCCCGTTCTATCCAGAATCTGGGTTCCCTGTGCCACAATCTGTCGATTGTGAGTATCCCACTCGTTGTTATACATCTCTCAATTATTTGGTGTGAAATTATTATTTCAATAAAATTATGGGATGATAAGTCAGTGTTGAGTAGTAATCACAGAGAAAAAAGTGTGAGCTTACATAAAATGGTATTCTGAATTTTGAGCAAGTAACACAGAACACAGAACACAGCACGGCACAAAGATTAGACCTTATTTTTATTTTATTTATTTTATTTTAACATGAGTGTTGAATTGTGAACTGTGACCTCCATAGTTTAAAAAACACTCCAAATAGTCCAAATACAACAAACAGCTGATAGAAAATTAGAAAATTTGCAGATGAACCAGTGTCAGTCAATGTCATTTTGTTTTTGTTGATGTGGCAATGCTGTGAAAGGCTGAGACAGTTTGACGGAAAGCTTTGCTTTTTTCCAAATATCTTGATATATTATACAGAGAGAAATACGCGTACAAATTTGAAATTCGATTACTGAAAACCAATTATAACTTATAAACTTGAGTAGTAAAAGTACAAGCATCCCTCGCAAAAAAATCAAATAGGTAGGTATTATTGATTTTGAAAGAGCTGGTGTAGGCCACAGTGACTATATAACTAAAGTCAATGATTTGAACACACTAAACGTCGACAGATCTATTTACAGTCCGTTTCACGAGGGTTCATACTCACGTCATCGATGACGTCATTACTTGAAAAAAAACGTATGTCGTAGCTAATTCATATAGTTTCAAGAGCGTTCAAATTTTGTATTGAAGCCGAACAAGTATGTTCCAAAACGTTCTTCAGAACACGTTCAGATTTGTTTTCCATTTAGATTTTGGATTCAGGCTGGTCATCCATTGGAAGCGTAGTCGCGTGTATATAGAAGTCCAGTAGAAATGTGATTATAAAAAAAAAATGCTGAGGAGCTGATCTTTTTGGGGGATACATTCGCCACAATTGTGTGTTTTTGCAAAGGGTTTTTTTTTTCTATTTATAATAGTTCACAAAACGGACTTCTCTTAGTATACTAATAAGCAATCGTTGCTATATCAAAGTAGACACGTTTTAATAAAAAACTAAGAAAGCACCATTATCGCAAAAACCCACAATAGTTGAGTTTTATTCTTATCAGTAGACGTCCCCCCATCACTGGATGAACATCAACCCACGAGAAATCAGCTAGTCAGCATTTGTTTTATGAATTCTTAGGTAAACGAAATTTAATACATCACTTTGGTGGCCAAAAGTAGATTAACAGCCTAAAACTTGATAACACTTTGATCCTGCAATAGTTATCAAAGATGTAATGGTGCAATAAAGAACTTGAATCCATTTGTCAGTTCGCTAAACCAGCGATTTTTTTCGATTTTCATAGGGTACACAAATTTTCCCTTTCGGATGGTGCTAACCAATTTTTCCAGAACCTACATATTTTTTTTGTAACGTGAAAAAAGGGACCTAAACAATATTTTGAATAAAATCGCCATGACCGATCAAATGACAGATTGCATTTTAATGCACCAATAATTTTTTGATAACTGAAGCAGGATGACTTGGTATAAAGCTTATCAGCTTAATAAACGATTATCATATTATATTATGTTATAATATCAAAGTTTTATCAAATTTTAGGCATGTGCTGTTTATACGACCGTGAGTGTATATTTTGATTCTACAGAGTGTATGTATTTTTCCAAGTTTTATGATAGTGTCAAAAAGAACAAAGCATCAGACTATATTGTGTTTTTTGAAAATGCGGAGTAAAGGATTTTCCTTGTAATTTGCAAACCGCCTTAATAGCCGTTATTTTAAGTTATAAAAAAATGATAAATTATCAATAATTTTTTTATACCTAACTCATGAAATAACGGTCATTTGAGGGGGAGTGAAAAATAGAAACATTTTTCAGATCAGTTATAAACTGTAAGAAATCACCTCCTGTCCAATCATAAGGTAATAAATAAGTCACATATTCCTTACTATGGGAGAAGAAAATAATAAACGTAATTTTATTACAAACAAGTACCAGCGGAACATAGATGAGGAGACTGAAATCATGAACACGAACTGAATATAAACTAAAATAATGTCAAATTCTGCCTGCCCAAAATATTCATTCAATAACGATACTAGCCCTTTCTTTCTTCTCTCAACAACGCATGACTGCTCCAATAATCCATCTATCTTTCTGATCTCTGGACTGCAATTGACGTGGATGCCTTGAAGTCCTCATCAATTCTGATTCCATGAGAACTGATCTTTTAAGAGTTGTAATTTCAATTCAAAGGGCATCAGATACTCTCTACAAAAGTTCAGGAGATGGAATAGGAAATGAATAGGTACAAAAAACTAGTTTTATGAAATTTAACTCACCTCCAAAACTGCCTCAAGTGGTGAAAAAGGTTTTTCAGCATCTCCATCCTTTCTAAAGTAGACCACAAGCTTTTTTATCGTATTTTGTTCACATTCTGAATACCGACAAGGTATTTTATACAACAAAACTGTGACATTGGAGAAGTTAACTGACTTGTGTTTTGATTAATTACTTGATCACATAACCAAATTTTAGGTTATTATTATTCTGAGATGATAGAAATCAGCTGTTGCTCGGCGGCCATTTTGGATTCTAGTAACGACCGCTGTTTATTACGTCATTAATTCTGTTTCAGTCTTTTTTCAAACCTCTCCATGAGTTAGAAAAGGAGAGACAATCAATGACGTGAGTCACGTGAGTATAAACCCATAGTATAGTTGTTTATTATACTATGATAAACCCTCGTGAAACGGACTATATGTTAACGATGCCATGCCATCCCATCGCAGTTTCAACTCGAGTAAAGATTTTATGTTAGTTAGAAGACTATTTTTCTATTTGTTTGAATAATCTAGGTGTAAAAGCTTCTAGGATCGACGCTTCTACCACACAAGCAAAATGCAGTTACTGGAAACATGGGAGTTGATCCTTACCAAGTTGATACGGAAGCCCTGGAGGGTCAAAATCCAGAATTTAATTCCGAGTTTTTTTTCTTGAACTTGTAAACTTGTAAGTTGCAACAGTTTTATTAAAGCTGAAATTTGTTTTGTGGTTAGTAAATGCAATAAGAATATATGTCATGCAGAAAGGTCAGTCAGCTGAAACTTGCAACAATATCAGTCAGTCAGGAGCCCAAAGTTTCAGAGAAATCTTGTTAATGAAAGTTTTTTATCAAACCTACAAGTTTGAATACAATTATTCGAAACAAGAATACAATGGTCAGTCAGTTTGTATATCTAAGAAACGCAGTCAGTCACCCAAAGAACGTCAAGGAACGAACCTAAAATGTAATGGCTTAATATAGTGTGTGTCGGGTGCCCCGATATTAAACTACCCGTCTGATACCGGGAACACGGTTCGAGTAAACAAAAGTCAATTTCTTTCAAAACTACTTCTATTTATCACAAATGACTGGTTATATGGGTACTATAACAACTACTGCACGAACCGAAAACAATGTCGACTCGAAAAGAATGCTGATGGATCGGATAAATCAAGATAAAAATTAAATACAAAAAAACCGTCTAATTCGTTTTACAACTCAAACCGCCATCATTCTCTTACTTCACTAATGTCACTCCTGTCAATTAGCGACTAAATCCAGACCTCACAATCCCACTCTTAGCGGTGTTGCCAGAACTAAAAAATATCTTGAAATGTTTGTATGGCTCTGACATTCTCCCACCTGAGCCATAGTTAAAGCCTATCTATAAACATGGATCACTCAAACTAAAGAGACATACCTTACAATATTCCTAACTTCCTTACAGCTAAACGAACAACAAACTTATAACTAATCTTATCAGTCCGAATACCGCGAAGGAACTTTCACCGCGCGTCCACTCCGCGTAACACTCTCATTCGAGACGGCGGGTACTTTGCTATCATCCACTCCCGTTTCCGCGCACTCTTTGTCTACATCGGGGACGCTCGCTTCCACTCTTGGCCGGCGCGATGATGCACTGGTACTGGTACCGCAGTCTCCCATCTCTTCCGCTTCAGGATGTTGAGTTGCTGCTGTACACTCCAATGGATACAACCTTTGCACAGGTCTAAGAAATTGGCCTTTCTCCGTACGAACTCGAACCAGGCGAATGCGACCATCCTTTCCAGGGAAAATTTGCATTACTCGCCCTAAAGGCCAACTTGTCCGCTTGTCTTGGTCGTTTCCCACAAAGACAATTTCTCCCACCTTGATTTGATAGTTGTTGGCCCCCTTGGACCAGAGCTTTAATTGGCCCAAATATTCAATGCGAAAACGTCCACGCAGGTGTTCCAACAACTTCTGTCGGTAGACCATTCTTCGGCAGAGTGAGTCCCTATCAATGACGTCACAATCAGGAACTCCATCCGTGGCTCGATCTCTCAGGAACATCATTGGTGTTAAAGGTGCCAAATCATTGGCATCAGAAGAAGGGTAGGTGAGCGGTCTCATGTTTATGACGGACTCGCAGTCACAGATAACCGTCTCTAGTTGCTCACGATTCAATGAGGCGCGCCCGAGTACTCTCCGCAGCAACTGTTTGAGAACTCCGACGAACCGTTCCCAGAAACCGCCCCACCACGCGGCCGTAGGCGGGTTAAAACACCACCGTATACGTTCGACCGCACTATGCTCGGAGATTTTTTGAAAATCCACTCTTGAGAAGGCATTGTCTGTACCGACAAAATTGGTACCATTATCGCTATATATTGTCTTTGGTCGACCTCGTCTGGCAATAAAACGTCGTAGGGCCTGAATAAAACTGTCCACTGACAGACCACTACAAACTTCAAAATGTACAGCTCTATACACGGCACACGTGAAAATACATATCCACACTTTATCGCCCGTCCTCAGAAACAAAGGCCCCGCAAAATCCACTCCAGTCACCTCGAAAGCTGTAGCATCCCTGACTCGATCCAATGGAAGTGGAGGAGAGTTGGTCGTAATTGGTTTGGAATTGAAACGTTTGCAAACAACACATCCGACAATTGCTGATTTCAAGGCCCTTCGTCCCCCTAGTACCCAGTAGTTTTCCCTTAGCACGCTCATCAACCCTTGCACTCCAACATGACATGATTTGACATGCTGCCCAAATATAAGTCGATTCACCAGGAAATGCTGAGACGGCAATACAATAGGAAAGCGGAAATTTGCAGTATCTTCCCTACTGCTGATACGCGTCTTAACTCGAATTAGCTCGTCCTCGCCTTTAAAGACATCAAAACCACTGAGCCTCTTGTCGCCATTCACAAAACATTCCCGTTGTACTAGCTGCAACACGAAAAGCTCCGCTTTATTGATTTCCTCTGCAGTCAGTTTTCCTTCGAGCCGAGTGTCTTCGTTTCTGATGTTGTATGCAAATCGGAGTATCCACGCGCACATTCGTAAAGTCTTCGTATACTGAGAAAAATATCCCAAGTGCCAATCTTCAGAGGTCATTATCTGTTGCTCATTATTAACCAGAGACTTGACTAGCTTCTTCTTCCTTTCTATGTTAATTTCATCCTCGTCACAATCTAAATCATCTCCAGGCCAAGAAGATGCATCACCATAGAGCCATGATGGTCCCTCCCACCATTGCGACTCAAGTAACCCTTTAGCTGAACAGCCCCGGGAAGGAAAGTCTGCAGGGTTTTTTACCCCAGGAACATGATGCCAATCTTGATCTGTAGTTGTCTTCCGAATTTCTGTTATACGATTCCATACAAAGGTGGACCATTCTTCTGCTCTTCTTATCCATGCAAGAACCGTGGTGGAATCGCTCCAGAAGTAACTCTTGGATTCTATTTTAAGTGTCCGTTTGATAGTGTTGTACAATCGGACGCCAATCACCGCAGCCATCAACTCGAGTCGAGGAATTGACAGAGTTTTTAGAGGGGCCACCCTGGACTTGGCTGCTAAAAGATGAATTAACACTCGACCTCCTTGAACTCCCCTCAAAAAGACAACCGCAGAAAAAGCCTTCTTGCTGGCATCGCAAAACGTATGTAATGACCACTCCTCGGCCTCATTCGGTCCAGCTCTGATCCATCTAGGAATTTTAATCGCCGATAGATAGTGGAGGTCTTCCAACCAACTTCGGAAGCGACTCTCCATTTCAGCATCAACAGGTGTATCCCATGTTAATTCCTTTTTCCAAGCCTCTTGAAGTAAAAGTTTCGGCATTAAAGTTGTCGGACAGGTGTAACCGATTGGGTCAAATACGCGCTGCGCAAGAGAGAGCATCACTCTCTTCGTGACCGGCTTACTGAGAAGTTCCTCTATGTGTTCGTAGTCTAGGTTGATACATATAGTGTCGTCCTGCTTGTTCCATGCCATCCCCAATACGAAAGTTGATGTATCTGAAGGGACCTCCTGGACCTGATCAGTGAACTCCCACCCTCTCAAGTCGAATTTTCCCTCGGCCATTGTTATACTAGCTTCTTCGATGAACAGTCTCAATTCCTCCTCATTCGCCACGCTGGTTACGCAATTGTCAACGTAGAAGCTTTCTGCTAGCTTGGAGACTGTTTGGTCAGTAGAATGCACAATTCCTGAAGAACATTTTCCTTTGATCTGGGCCAAGTGATAATCCAATGAGGCTCCCAATAAAAACGGACTGCAGCTCAATCCGAACACCACACGACGATGGCGATATATCTTTTCTTCACCCCCTGTACTCATCCATAGGAATCGGAAAAAAACTCGGTCAGCTTCATGTATACTAATCTGTAGGAATGCTTTTCGTATATCTGAGATCAATCCAATCTTCTGTTGTCTAAACCGTAGCAAGATCACAGGAATCAATTCGATTAAGTTTGGCCCCTTTTCAAGACACTGATTCAACGATGGGCTCTCTCGGTTTCTGGCTGAGGCATCGAAAACTGGTCTTATCTTGGTGGATGCACTGTTCAATTTGATTACGGGTCTGTGGGGAAGATAATGGGCGTTAATGCTTGGTTGATCCTCAAAAATTTTGGGCTCTTTCAAAGGCAATTTTCCCATCAATGTCCATCCTAACAGGGTCTCCAAAGCCACCAGTCCACACTTCAAGACATGTCTTCTACCGGTGTATAGTCTGCCAGCAATGTCTGCCCCTATCAACAACTCTATGGGGGCGGGACCATGTGAATCGGTTATTTCAATCTTCAAGTCGCGGAGTTCCTTAGACCAAGGGCCATCAAAAACCGATGAAACTTCTCCACAAATCGTCGACTGGTCCATAGCCTCGAACGTACAACTGTAGTTGTTGTGTCTCAATTTTACGTCATAACATCTGTGCTTCTGCAATAATTCTGTTCCTCCAAACAGGCCATGCACGATGTTAACTTCTCGTTTTGAATCGTAAGCCAAAAGTTTAGCTGTAGCTGCTTGGATATACGTCTTTTGAGATCCCGTGTCTATCACAGCCCGTACACTCCTGGAGATTCCTGCATTTTCCATGGTTACGCGAAGGGTTTGCAGGAAGACATGTGTATTTGTACTGTTCGAGAGTGTTTGGTTAATCTCTGGTACGTGGTCATTCGCATGGTCTGTTTTATCCAAAGGTTTATCTTCCTTCTTCTGAGCACCCGCCTGATTGGAACACATAAGTGCTGCGTGATTTCTGCCACAGATCAGGCATTTCAACTTTCCCCGACATCTACCAGATTGGTGTCCTATTTTTAAGCATCTATAACACGCCCCCTTGCCTGCCAAAATGTCTTTCCTCTGATTGTAAGTCATGCTCTGAGCTCTGAAGCAACTGGTACTATCGTGTACATTTTGACAAAACACACATCTTCTCAGATCATTAGTGTTCATCAGGCCCATCGCGGTGGAAGGATTGTGGGCCTTTCCTGCTTCCGGCATCCTTGATTTGTCGCCTCGCGGTCGGTTGAACGTCCTTGGGCCATTGGAAATGTCAAAACCTTCCCCTGCTAAAACAATATGTTGCTCGTTGTCCACTTCATTTTTGAGAAAATTCATCAAACTTTGAAGGCGATTTTCTATAAGGGCAACCCCTGCAACATTCGAATTGGAAGTTTCGGACGATCCATCGTCAAAAGATCGCGGACAGCGTTGCCAGATCCGCAACAAATCTGAAGGCAAGCAGGATTCTACCAATGGGAATAAAATAGCCGCATACTTTTCGGATTGAATGCCCAAAGTCCCTAACGCACGTAATTGAGTTTCAAGCTTATCATATAAAAGGGAAAGATCAATTTTATTGCCAGACGAGGTGTTATTTATGACTAATTTAAGCAATTCGCGGACGTAGACTTCGATTTGTAGATCCTCGCGCCCGAATCGCGCACAAAGACAGTCTATCATCTTCTTGTAATTATCTCCGGTCGCAGGAAAACTTTCCACGAGCTGTCGAGCCCTACTTCCCGGTGAAGTGGCTTGAAAAAGGTACTCAACTTTGTCATTTAAATCAATATCCGCGTCAACATGTATCTTTTGAAATTGGGACCAAAATGGTAGCCAGTCTTTGAGGGTCCCATCAAATTTTTTAAATTCCAATACGGGTAACTTGAATTTACGCCTACATGCAATATTACTTACAGAACTCACACTGTCGGGGTCTAAATTGGCTGTACTACTTGCAATGTCTGCCTCAGCCTGTTGTGCCTGCGACGCTTGCGTCCATTCCTCGCAGCGGCTATTGAGGTCCTCGAATTTTTTGAAGTAGGTATCAGCACCCTCCATTTCCAGTAGTAGGTCTTGTTCACTAGCATCTTCTTGGATGAGAATGTCGTAGATTTCACCATCAATGCGTTGAAGTTCATCAGCTTTGCGCCTCAAAATATTCAGCGATACTTTGAGAGATCGAGATTGTGTGTCTGAGGCTCCCAACAACCCATCCAATTCCATTGACAGCTTTGTGAACGCTGTGCGAAGCACTTTGCGGTGTTTCTTCTTCGTATCCATCTTTCACGGGCAAACTCGGTCAAAACCAAACGCGTTTTTCGAAAACTTTGGGCTATCCGCGTTAAGTTTGTCCAGTGATCGCGATTTTTTCGACACTTCTCACTCCGTACCGACCATTCAACCAGTCCTGTCACGGTCGCCAAATGTCGGGTGCCCCGATATTAAACTACCCGTCTGATACCGGGAACACGGTTCGAGTAAACAAAAGTCAATTTCTTTCAAAACTACTTCTATTTATCACAAATGACTGGTTATATGGGTACTATAACAACTACTGCACGAACCGAAAACAATGTCGACTCGAAAAGAATGCTGATGGATCGGATAAATCAAGATAAAAATTAAATACAAAAAAACCGTCTAATTCGTTTTACAACTCAAACCGCCATCATTCTCTTACTTCACTAATGTCACTCCTGTCAATTAGCGACTAAATCCAGACCTCACAATCCCACTCTTAGCGGTGTTGCCAGAACTAAAAAATATCTTGAAATGTTTGTATGGCTCTGACAGTGTGTTTCATTTGAAACAAGCGAGTTGACCCCTATATTCCGGTATATAAGCTACGTCACTACTATTTCATTTGGAAGATCATCTTCAACAATCCCTCCCTACAAATTTTCAGAACCCCAATCGCTTTATTTCCCGAGATATTCTAATGTGCCACTTACTTAAAATAGCACCAGGCCATTTTCACAATAATACACCACAATCTCGATAATTCGAACTAATTATTGCAAATGGCAAAAAAAATAAATATTGCAGAAATGTTTACAAATAAGCTTAAGTTATTGAGCAAAATACCACTTTGGAAACAATCCAAATTAGGCAAAACATAAACTAAAGTAGATAGTTAAGATGAAGTGAAAACTTCATAAAAACAGTAGGTATTGTGAATTTTTTTCTGCTATACTCTTCTGCATGTGTTTTGATTTACTTGAGGAGCATGATAATGTGATGAACTGATATCGATTTTGTTCTGCCTATTCAAACATGTAGGTACGAAAAAACTTTTTCTTTTGTCATCAGTTGTTCGGATTATCAAGGACTAACTAGGTCTATGCTTTGGAGCAACCAATCTGTTCAGATGAGTGGATGCTCGGATTATCGAGGTTGTATACTGTACTAAACAAACAAACATTGCCAAATTGAATTAATAATTACTTTCCGGATTGTCAAGTTGAACGTTCAAATTCCATAGCCAACGTTTGAATTCTCGACGTTTTTCAATACAGAGTGAGGCGAAAATAATAAGTGCGCTTTTTGCCATGGTGGATAGAGTATCATAGGATTATCACTCTTTGCGAAAGAACATGTGTCCGCCAACGTCTCCTTAAAAAAGTACAGAGTTGGAAGTTCAGGAAAATTTCGATTTTTTGTCTGAAGATTCGAAACACAAGCGATTTTGTTCAAATTTTGAAAAAGTATATATACAGGGTGTGAATGAATAAGTACGAAACAATGTAGGGGGTGATATTCTGGGGTTAATTTCAAGAAAAAAACTTTTTATGAACTTAAGTCCTAAAAGTCCCAACTTTTACTAAGGGTTGTCAAAATTTTTAGAAAAATACGGTTTTTCGCATATTATTATCAATCATATCATAAACCTTTTAGCTAATTTCGACAAAATCTGGTACGCTTATTTGTCGACTGAAGTCTTTCTTTTGTGGGATTAAAATAAAATTATTTATTCCAGTGGCATCCCAGAGGATCATTGGTGAATCTATGGTACGCCAATGCTTTTTTATAGATTTTATAATTTTTTCAGATGCAGCAATCAAAAATGTTGCTTTTTGTCTATACCAGGCATATCTATTATATTTTGACCCCCACCTACAGCTCTTTTTATGGGGGATAGAAAAAAACTTTAAATACAAATGTTCAAGGTTTTTTCACGTAGTATCTTTTGGTGATAGCGGAAATAGAAAATGGACTTTACAACATTGAAAAAAATGAATGAGGTTATATTTTCTTAAATAGAACACCCTGTATATTAGTAGCCAAAATGATAGATCTTTTTTTTTCTGAATCCAAATATACACTCCTCGACAATATCCCTGTAACTTTTTTAATCTTTATCCGATTTTGTAATTTTTACCAAAGTGTAGGCCTATGTCTCGAGATATTACCTTTGATTTTGGTTTTGGAAAAATACTAATGGCTTGGTCATTATATAGTGATAGAAAGAAGCTACTTTTTTACCGTCAAGTTTTAACACACCCTGTGAAAAAATTGATCTTTATTATGTTCTGTTGTGAAGTGCAATCTTTTCTCAACAAAATGTTTTTTTGGTCATGTCAATATCTGCTTTTTTAGAGAAGATACAGATGTTTAAATAAAATGCTGCAGTTTTTCGATATTTTATCAACCAAGCCCTGTATATAAGATAATAATAACACAGATTTTTTTATTTCTTTCAAATTATTTTTTTTTCCTCCCGCTGGCCGTATACCCCATATAACCTACATTTTAACAACACAGACTTTTTCATTTTTTTAATTTTTTTATTGTTTGATTTGTTTTTTTTTCCTTAACCATCTTTGGGTAGAGGCAAATTTTCAGATAATTCTGTGCTACGGTTCAAAAGCCTTAGGGAAATAAACTTACAGACTTTCACATCTATATACTTTTTTAGGAGTAATTTCAGAACGGTCGATTATTTCAAAAGATACACGAGTTAAAAAAAATGTCTCATATAAAATTTGTGAGGCTTAAATAAATCTACATATCCGTGATGAATTGGAATGTACAGGGTCGGCCATAAGGTTATGGCAGATGAAAGTTGCATTTTTTTAAATGGAACCCCCTTTATATTAATGAATATTTCAATTCTTCCTTCAATTTTAAGAAAACAATTTATTATACATAATGCTCCTAAATCTAGTCGTTTTCGAGTTATCGCGTTTTATGAATGACATCTTTGCATCTTTGACAATTGACATGCTATAAAGCCCAAACGGTTTGAGAAAGAGAAAAACGGTCTGTACTTTCAAGTCTTAACTTTTGAAGAGCTTTTCAAGGACATTCAAATAATTCTTGTCACAAATCGCGATATCTTGATAACAGTTTAATCTAGGAACAAAATGTGTATCACAATTTTTGCTCAAAAATGAAGGGAGAATCAAAATATTCATCAATATACAGGGGGTTGCCTTTAAAAAAACGCAACTTTTATCTGCAATGACTTTATGCCTGACCCTGTATATTCCCAATCATGACAGATATTTAGATTTTTGAGTCCCACAACTTTTATATGAGACAGTTTTTTCTAACTCATGTATCTTGTGAAATAATCGACCGTTTGGTAATTTCTCCTAACCCTGTATAAGATTTTGTATCAGAAAAAAAGATCTTTCAATTTATCCAATAATATACAGGGTATTCCGTTCAAAAAAATACAACTTCATCAATTTTTTAAATGTTGTAAAATCTATTTTTCATTTTATGGAAAATCAAATGATTTCATTGCTGAAAGTGCTGCGGTTTGTTGCTTAAAAAACAACAAAACTGCCGATTTTATTAAAATCGCTTGAGACGTTTCGAAACTACAGACCAAAACAACGAGATTATTATTCTTATCATTTTTTATCATCGAAACGTTTGCTTTCATTTACAAAAAGTGATTATCTCAACATACTCTATTAGGGTCAAAACCTTTTTGACCCTAATAGAGTTTTCTTTTTCTTTTGAATCAGTGCACCAACAATTTTGAAACATGGCATACTTCAATTGCATCAGACATTCAAACACAAATAAGAGTAATTTAAACCTCACTTGGAAGGTGTATTTTGCAGTATTCAATATTCTTGAAAAACAAGACCAAATGTTCCTTCCAAGTTTTCACTTCGCTCGTACACAGCATACTCTTCTATTCCCACTTTTTTATTTCATTCATCTCAGGAAACTTGATCGAAATAAGAAACAATCCAATTTCCTAATGATTGATTTATTGAATTGCTCCATTAATTGTCTCAATTTGTGGAAAACACTACTATATACATACATTAAAAAAAACCGCTTACAATAAAAAGAATTGTAAAAATTAATTAGTATCGTCTGCTGAAGATACAGGCCGAATCTTGACCCTCCATTCCTATTCGCCGGGCAGTTTTCAAAATTTCATTCGCATTCGACGCCAAAGGCATAGGCTGTTTAAAACGTTGCGACATATCCAAACCTTGAGCCATGTCTCTTTGAAGTTGTTTCAATGGTTCTTCAACTTTGTCCACTGAAAACTTCTTGTAGACAATCGTATCGGATTTACCTGGAAAAAACGAAATTCAGAACTAACTCACCAACATGAGATTCTTACTTTTCAGATAGTCACTGGACATGTGAGTCATTTTGAAAATATTGTTAAACGCATCCAACTTGATGCTGCACCGATCAGCCATGGCAAATCCTTCAGCTAGGGAGGCTAGAAAGACGCCTCGCATCATTTGGAAGATCATGTGGATTTTAGCGGCACTTCCCACGTTTCCCAAAAGAAAAGATGCCTTTCCCATTGCTTTGAAACAGGACTGACAGTCGACGAACAAAGATTGGAGACCAGCAGCGAGGATTATCACTTCGCCACGCTCCGCTTCTTGACGGTTGCCTTGGAGCTAGAAAATTCAATGTACTGATTTTTCACACCTTAGTTTGCTACTTCACTATTATAGCTAGTTATTGATCAGTAAGGACTTAACACCAATTAAAGTACACTTACCATAGCCTCCAAATAAACACCATCTTTCTTGCGAATAATTTCGTCAAAATTCTTAGAAGTTTCGGGCTCAATACTGGTCATCTCCACATAACCTTTTCCTTTCAACAAATCGTCCTTATCCGAGAATCTCAACTCGTTGATAATAACCTGAGCTTGTTCCGGATCGTCCAAACAACTGAATGTTATATCAGCGTTTCTGACCTGAATATTTCGACTTCTTAGAGGAAAAATATACAGCTTTCAGGAACTTACCACTTGGCGTGGCGTGTTGCAGATTTTAAAAAAGGTCTGCTGTTTATCCGCGAATTCTTGCAATTCATCGCAATATGACGTGCTTTGACTCCATACGTACAATCTATGCCCCGATTTGATCAAATTCTGGAAAAATGTTGTTATGAACCCTACTTTAAAGGTATTACTATAAATAAACCTTAATCAGTCCATCAGCGTAAATATTTCCAGCCAAAAATCCGAAGAATTTTTGGGACGTTCCCAAGTTGAACGTGTTCAAAGTGACAGCTTTTTGATTGCCATAGGAAGAATTCTCTTGTCTTTCCTCCAAAATTTCTCTTTTTTTCTCCGACTGTATAACGTCATTCTCCTTTGAGACAGAAGTGCGGGATTTTTTTTTGGAAACAGGAGTATTACTCTCAGCTAAAGCTCGTTTCGGAGTTTTTTTTTCCACTGGTGTCTTTTCCTCTTTATCTTTTTTTGGAGTAGCTTTTGAGCCAGTGGAGGATTTACGCGATTTTTGACCAGATTTTTTTGATATGTAAACAGCAAAGGGAATTTTGTAGTCGGGATCATTTCTGCGGTTTTCTAAAAAAAAATCGGAATTACCTTGATGAAATATTTGTTTTACTTGGTTTAGTGTACTAGAAACTAAAACATTGAATATAAATTAAAAAGGTGTAAGTGGATCACTCATGAAAAAGAGATCATGATCATCTGGTTTTTTTTACAAAGAAACATTTCGTCAACAACAATGTTTTGTTAAGAAGAGCTGAGACCGTGTATAATTAAATATAGATTAATGATTAACAGTATACAGCTTAGAACATAGAACCCACTAGAACTAGCGTACACCCTGGAATTCGGGCAAATTGTGTGTCACTACCTACAATAAACATGTTAGTATTTACATCTCCGTTGAATTCGTTCAACATTCGTTAAACGTTGCCTTGTCGCAAATAAAAATCACTTAGAATGTTCACTTTTTATCATAAGGGATCAACTCGTGTATTAACGAGGATGTTTTAATTTTTTATTTGTTTCAATATCGTTGGTGTTATAGGACAGTTACAATTTACTGATTGATAAGTTTTGTTCACATGAATCAGCTGTTCGACCGAATTGAATTTTGAACAAATTGAAAGAGCCGACAACAGTGTTCGGAGGGAGCTTCACGCTATGATTGGTTAAAATGACTATTAGCTGTGATTGGTTGATCTCAAATGGGCGCATCGGAATTTTCTATCTATGTTGTCAGATGTATTTCGTTGCATCGTGTCTACATAAGTAACTTAGGTTCATGGAAAAATATGGGTCCCATTGAAAATGTTTTATTATCGCTAGTGAACTAAAAATGTACTTATTATACAGGGTGCCACAGATTCGAGTGCATGCATGGGGATCTCAGTTATTATAAGAGATACAGGGTCGGTTAAATAATTGCAAAGTTGCGCATTTTTATGCTCAAAAAAATGCCGTTCAGGAAATCCTACTGTTCCACTCATCGAAGAGGAAAAACTCAAAAGACTTTTTTCATTGGAAATTGAATTTTGAAAAAAAAAACAAAATTTTGTCTAAAAAACAGTGCCGTGTAATTTTTGTTTTTTCGAATAACAAAACACCCTGTATCTTGGAAACGGGGCAATTCCGGCCATGGGTTTTCCATCTCAAATTTCTTATTTCTGATTCTTCCATATGCAGTATAAGTATTGACCAGTTGATTTGGGGCGTGTAAAAGTATGATTTTTTTAAATAGAATGCCCTGTTTTTGATTTTATTTCTGGATTCTATGTGTCACTATGAACATTTTTTGTTATATAATATATGGGTCTAAATTTGATAGTTTTTGAATTATTCGAATTTAACGAAAAAATTTTGCATTTTGATGATATTGAAAAATGATTGTTTTCTCCGTTATTTAAGATAAAACACTCTTGAGATTTGGTAGGGATAAGGACTAGTGTCATGTCAATGCTTGAACCGGAGATATTCGCTATTTGTTATACAGGGTGTTTTTTACTATAGTCGAAACTTTCCGATTTTCAAAATAAAAAAAATCATTTTTTTCAAATGATACACCCCTTTTATTATTACGGTAGTGGATTGAGTATTTGAAAACCTATCATTTTTGCAAATAGTGTCCTATACCTATCTTTCATGGTTATCGAGAAATTCCGAATTTTCTAAATCGCTACCTTGTGTTTTGCAATAAAACGTAAACTATGCCAAGTTTCAAGTTATTATTCAAAGGTAATACTAATATTCAAATTGTTAATCGATATTTTTTCTTAATATATGTTCAAAAAGGTGACCTCCCTGTTGAATACACAGATTCAGTCTTCTTTGAAGATTCAGCCTGACTTCTGATAACATCAAAGGCGTCACTGAATGACAAACGTCCCGTATTCTATTTTTCATATCTTCCATGGTGGTTGGCTTGGTAAAGTATACTCGGTCTTTTATGAATCCCCATAAAAAAAATCGAGGGGAGTTAATTCGCATGATCTCGGTGGCCACGGAATAGAACCTCCACGTCCTATCCATTTTCCTGGGAATTACATATCCAAAAATGCCCGTACATCACGATGATAATGTGGAGGTGCACCATCCTGTTGCAGCCACATATTTGCCCGTTCGACTAAATTGATATCTTCAAGTAGCAGAGGCATTTCTTCACGCAAGAAATTCAAATAGTTGCGACCTGATAGATGTTCATCAAAAAAGAAGGGACCAATGATTTGGTTATGGTGGATGCCACACCATACATTTATTGACAAATAATTTTGATGTTGGACTTCTCGTAGCCAAAATGGATTTTCAGTCGCATAATTTTGCACAAAAAGTTGTTATCCAACTGAATTCGTTGATTGATGATATTGCAAAACTGAACTTGTTTTTCAAAATCTCTTTCCAGCAATTCTTGATGAAGATGAATATGGTAAGGCTGGTATTTGAATTTTTTTGTTGTCCGATTCACAGAGGATTTTGAAGTGTTGCATATAGTTGATAATGCCCTACTACTTACATGGGGATTTTCTTCAATATCTAACAAAATATCTAGTTCTTTTTCTTCGTTTGCTGCGTTCTTGTTAACAACTTTACGTTTCGTGTATGAAACACTTCCACTGGAATCAAACCTTTCCATCACATTTCGCAAACAGAGAGTAGTGGGTAGCCGCCGTTCGGGATATTTTGTTCGGTAAATTCTTTGAGCCAGTAGAGGGTTTCTCTCGGCTTCCCCCAATACATAGATCATGTCAATCAAATCATTCAGTGGATAGTCCACAGCCAAAAATATGGATCAAAAAGAAAGGATTAATTTTTACTTCTGTCAACAATAATTTTTGTTTTTTCCATGGCAACGGCCGGTGATCGCCATACATTCCATATAATATGACCGAACGATTTGGAAAATTCGAATTTTCTCGATAACTATTGAAGATAGGTATAGGACATTATTAGCAAAAATGATAGGTTTTCAAATACTCAATTCACTATAGTAATAATAAAAGGGATGTACCATTTAAAAAAAAAGAAATTTTTTATTTTGAAAATCGAAAAATTTGGACCATTATAAAAAACACCCTGTATAACAAATAACGAATATTTTCTGTGGAAGCTTTGATATGACTCTAGTCCTTATCCCCACCAAATCTCAAGAGTGTAATGTCTTAAATAAGGGAGAAAACAGTCATTTTCCAATATCATGAAAATGCAAAATTTTCCGTTAATTTCGAATAATTCAAAAACTATCAAATTTAGACCCATATATTATACATATATTATAGAACAAAAAATGTTTATAGTGACACATAGAATCCAGAAATAAAATCAAATACAGGGCATTCCATTTAAAAAAATCATACTTTATCGTGCCATACTTTTGTGACGCACCCTGTATGTTTCCAAATATTTTCAGAATGTGCGCTATTTACACCCCTAACCTGTGACGCATATTGATATTGATATTTTTCATATCCTATATGATAAAACCTACTTTACTCTATCGTTGGGACACCCTGTACAGGGTGTATTTGAAGGTTTAGGTTTTTCTTTTAACATGAGACAGGTATTGATAAAAGAAACAAATTTTTCAAATAACATTTCCTCGAAAACTCAAAAAGGAGATGTGACTTGATAAAGAACCCGTGCGAAAACTGTATTTAATACGAAAAAGAAGCTGAAAATCTAAAAAAGAGTGTAGTTAATCTTAAAGGTAATGGAAATGCGAAATCATCATTCAAATGTGAAAGCATAGAAAAAAAGAAAAAAAAAATTGAGAACTGTGTTTTATTTTATCAAGTCCTGTCTCATGTTTCAAGGAGAACCCCGACTCAAAATAGTAATATATAATATTCCTTGTTGATCGCTGCTTTTATCGCGCTAGATGTAACAGCTAGATGCAACAGATTACATGGTTACCAAGAGCTCTTTTGGGGATAAGGTAGTGGTTAAAATACTTTTCAGAGAAGACTGGAATCAAGACTCAATTAAAAGGGAGGAAGAGATATCCATTTTCACAGACGCAGCAAAGACAAATACAGGCACATGACCAGGGATAGACTCAAAGGAACTAAACATCCAAGAGTGTATCAAGCTTGAGAAAGGATGTGGCATTCTGCATGCAGAAATCATTGTCATTAGAGAAGCAGCCAACCTGCTGCAAAGACTGGACAACACAACAAAAGACGTGACAATCTATGTAGACAGCAAAGCAGCGTTGAGACTACTAGAATCAGATACAGTAAGGTCAAAGGAAGTGATGTGAGTTGCCGTGAGGCATTGTCCTGGATCAGGAACAAGAAGCTCGTTCTATGCTGGGCTCCTGGACATAGCAATTTTGATGGGAACACGATGGCAGATGGACTGGCGAAATTGGGACTAAGAAAGGACGAAGTCGAAATGGAAAACACATCGCTACCGGACGCTACCAACGATCAAACTATTGAAAGATACAGTAGATAAAAACATGGTAAAGCTAAACAGCGACAGATGGAGCAATCGAAACGACTGCAACACCCGAGAGCTCTGTGGCCAAACTTGGATATAAAACAGGGAAATTACTAAAGCAGAGCGAATACTGTGAAATCGGAACCATGCTCCGAAATGGGACCTAGGGACTGATGATCTCTGCAAGGGATGCATCGAGGAGGATGAAACGATAGAACATCTACTGTGCCACTGCCCAACTCTAAAAGAAGGACGCCTCAGGAATATGGGACAATACTACCTTGAAGACTTGGAGGAAGCGGCAAATGTAGACATCGTGCTTATTCTGAACTTCGTAAAAACCATGGGATGGTTTAGAACGATGAAGAAAAAGCGGGCATTTGGCCTCCGACTGAAAGCAATGCGAAGCAGGAAACTGCGGAGCAGGGCATACCCTTCGCAACCTAACCTAACACTCTGTATCTCAAAAACAATGCACCATTTGAAAACTTTTCACCCTGAATATCGGAAAATGCTCGAACCCATCAACTCCTCTTGGTTTGGAGATATTAACTTTTGCGGTAAATTATTCTTTGAATAAAGAAAAAATCAAAAATAAATTTTACAAAGAATAGTCTAGAAACAAAATCTTAAACAAGGCAAAAATTACCCATTTTTCATGATCTCTGAGTTCAAATTTGTATATCTGCTAGACTATCCTTTGTTCAATTATTGTGGAATTTTCAGGAAGTACATAATTTTAGCGCTCTTTTGAATGGTGCTAGTCATTTTTATCAAAAACTGCACAGGAAAAAGTTTTGAAAAGTATCTTTTTTTTTAACTTAAAAAAAGGGCACTAAAATTATTTTTTTTAAATCGCTGACAAATTGATTGAAGTTTTCAAATGCACCATCGGTTCTTTGATAACTGATGCAGGATCAAAGTTATGATGACATTTTAGGATGTTTCCAAACGTTTGTTCGCGACTGTAAAAAAATGAATAAATAATTATTCTATTTGCCTTTGCCTCTGTAAATAATGACCACAAGAATGGTTATTTTATATGTGAACGAAATTCAGGTAATAATTGACAAACTTTCAAATGAATGCAACCGTTCATTGCCATTAAATAGTTGTATCGATCCTACAGAAATCATGTCAGACAAAAAAAAGGTGTTTCTACTGGCTCCAGAGACTCACCAATAATTTCCTCCATTTCTTCCATAGCACTTTCTGTGTTCTTTTTCTTAAATTGCGACTTGAAGTCATCATAAGGCTTAATGTTTTTATCGTCAATCCAAGCGTAGTTGTGTGTGCCCAAAAAGTAGATCCACTGCATGGCGGGATTCAGTTTAGCGGGTGCAAGAGGGTGGGGTTTCATTACGATGGCGGGCCAATGACTGTATCCAGCCATTTTGGCCCACACGGTGTCGTTTTCTTTAAAAGTGCCTTCCATTTTTTTGAGAACTAGTGTTTTGCTTTTGATTTGGAATCTAGAAATTCTTGCTTGATACGTTGGCGTTCCGCTAAAGGCGGTAGAAGGGGTAGGATACCTTGCCGACGACGCTGTGAGCGGACTTCACCCTACAATTGAAAGGAATTCTTCATAGACTAAATGATTGATTAGTTGGTCAAATCTGTGTATTCAAAACATGTAGTTATTTATACGGGGTCGAGTACAGGGTGTTACTTAATGATAGGCCGTTATTCCAAAGTCGCACTTCTGAACCAAATTCAAGTAGAAAAGGTCTTATGAACATGTGTTGTGTCCTATACAGTGTGTCTAATATTAGGAAGTCTATCATGGGAATCTTGGAAACCATAATCAAATTCTTGGTCAAATTAGAGAAAAGTTGCGCATTTTCAAGCCCAACAATATACCGTTTAGAAAGTTTTAAAATTCCGAGTAATTTCGGAACAAAATCAAAATTTGACGATTTCGTTTTTATTTTTTTCTGACGATTTTTAAAGAGATGAAAAAATAAAAGACACTTTCTCATGGTCACTTTTTGAGCTCTACAAAACAGTGTTGAGAGATTTTCCGTACCGAAAATCTTCATTTCGGAGAAGCCACCATGAACTTTATTTTTTTAAATGTCGCGTAAAAAAAGTATAGCCCGTATTAAATAGCATAGTGTATTACGAAAACAACCAATGATCTAATAACTATAGATGAAACATAGCGAAGTAGACCTGAGGCCAACATCTTAGGTTCAGAGTTTCTTCCACCACGTTGTTTGCAACCTCGGTTGAAACATATCTTTGAGATTTGTTAAGGTATTTGGGATTTAGAAAAACATTCATTTTTTTCTGAAAAATAAAAAAGCTGAAGTACCTTCTGCAACGCACCAATATTGGGTCCGCCCGTCTCGACCGGTTTTTCCATTCATATTCCGGTCTTGTCATTTGAATGAAAATATCATTGGCGTCTCATGCTTTTTGATTTGGGTTGTGTATTGATTTTGTGAATTTGTATTGTGTTATTATTCTGGCTTAGTTTGTAGGGCTTTTATTTACTTATACCGCAAGTGTCAAGCATGCAGTAAATCCTAATTTAATAAATCTGAAGCTACCCTTCATAGGTTTATGAACATTGAATTGCGTTTGAATAACAATAATTATTGATCAGTGTCCAGTGATAAAATTTAATGCGGCAATGAATGGCAAAAAGATCATGACTCGAGTCATGACTTTATGACGATTTCGACTGGATCGAATGTTCTCAGTTCGCACGATCTTTTTTCGCCCAGAGTATGAAAATCTAGCACTATCGAAGTCTTTTGTCAATTTCGGCTGGGCTATAGACCCAGCTAGATCACAAGTCTACACACTTAGGTACCTCTAGATGACGAGTTTGAAATTTTGCGACAGAATTCATGTATTTAAAATATATTCCATGTACCTATTTATTCATTATTGAGCAAAAAACAAAGATAAACAACTTGAAAAAAATGCAGAATGCACAAAAATGATCATGTATGATGGTTCCAAAAAGATTGCACTGAGTGCTAAGTTACGGAACCGCTCTGATGCAGCCGAACAAAAAACCAATCTGCACCGCGGGTCAGCGCAAAGCGAGTCGAACACGCACTTTCCATTGATCTTGCTCTAGTCCTACCAGTCAAAATTGTAACTCTGTTCAAGTTCGCACTGAGTGCAGCTCAGTGCAGCCAGTCGAAACCGCTAGTTGAATTTTTAACAAAATTTGTAGTTTTTAAGAAAAAAATGAAAAAAAAAAAACAAACATTTTGAAAAAGATACAAAACTTTTCATCAACTCAATTTACATTGAATAACTGTCAAGACATAGGTATCTTCCCAATCTTAGACTTGCATTGGTTTTTTATTAGGTAAGAAAAAAAAAGGGAAATTAAACTATTCAAAAAATGTGCTGCTTTAAGGGTTTTTCATCTATTACTGGAACTGGAACTCATAATTACCATCTAGTTTTGCTGTTAATTCAGCATCTTGATTCAATGAGAAACTCTGCCAAATTCAACACTATCGGCCATAGAAAGTGTTATTTCTATGCTATCGGCAAACGGCTCTGAGATATTGATAGGTACCTGATGATAATTTCTAAACTTTAAAACCCTGTATCTCCGGACCGGACTATTTAGGACACAATGTTCATAAGACTTTTTCAACTTGAATTTGGCTTAGGATTGCGTCTTTAGATCTACGGCCTATTATATTAACACCCTGTAATATTGGGGACATAAGGACAAACAGAGAACATAACCACACTCATCATGATATTATCTATACATTTTGATAAGTGACCGAAGAAGCGATAATTTTACTTAAAACTCAACACATTAATCGTAGAAGATCGAAAATACCATTTATCAAATCAAATATTACCTCAAAAGACTCAACACAAACAATCAAAGAATGCACAAGCCACTTGTGTTCGTTGAATAATACATACAACGTCCACCAAACAACACAAAAATCAACAGAACTGTCTCTTACTTTGAGAAGAGATCATTCAAACAACTATTTTTCAAAATACGAACTAAAACTCAAATAATAGAGTTTATAATAATTTTTATGCTACTACTGCTGAACTGGCGTAAGGCGTCCCTCCACCATTCAAGTCCCTTTTTAATGTTTACAGATCGTGACGTAGATGTAAGGAAACGTACCCGTCACTCACCCAAAACTTTTTGCACGCCTTATAATTTTCGATTTCAAAAAAACACTTTGTTTTATCGTAATTGTGCCTATTGAAGCACTCAAAAGATTGTTCCTGTTCTTTCAAGCAAGGATTAATTTCTTCGACATTTCGCTTCTGAGATTCCCGCGGCATAGTTTGTTTGACGGGATTTTTTGAGGGGAGTGGTTATGTAACAGACAATCGAGGCTAAAGCTAAAAGTCACGAACATACGACCACGAAAGTGATAGATGAAGCGCATGGACCGTCTGCGGCGTCTGCTGACGTCAGCGTCAGTGATTGTTCAAAGATGTTCATGAATAATCTCTTGTTTTTATGAAGAAATTAAAGAGTAAAGAATATCAAAAGTACATCAACTTTTTTCTAAAATATTTGTGGAAGGTTAAGGTCAAATTTAAATTGTTGTTTCAGGTTTCAGTCTATATTTCCAGACGAGCCCATATTCGAACGCTCTGTTGCCAGATCAATTATTGGGCTCCAGCTCCACTCATGCATTCTCCGCTAGGTTAATTTAAAAATGTATTTTCAATAATATTCTTTAGTTAGTTCTGTTAAAATACCGCATCTCTTCACTGCTTGTTAAGAATAATAAACCAATTTATTTTAAATTAAAACAAACATGTTAATGTTCGATAGGAGTATCCGTTATAATACCTATTTCATCAATTTTGCAAACGCATGATACCTAATCCGGTTTGATAAGCTGAAATCTAAACTCCGTACTAATAGCAAGCGGAATGTCGTCACATCGCACATCGGGATACTCAAGCCGAGCACCGTCTTCGGACAAGTAGAGAATTGAAAACAATCAGCTATTTTCGTATTTCTTTGGATTGGAAAACATTTTAGGAAATCAAGTCATATACGAAAATTCATGCAAATTGCATGAATTTTCGTTTTTGTTTCCGAGATACATGGTGTTGAAGTTTTAAGAAAAAAATGCCTTTCCAATCATACTTTCCTACCACACCAGATATTTTCACAAAATTTGGTATACTTCTTTTGATCATTATTAAGTTAAATTTTTTGATGTAAAAGTTTTTGAAAAATGTCTACCAGTGACAAAAAAGAAAAAAGTAATTCGCCACTGTTTTTTCTTAAAATCAATATTATATTTGAAATATTACTTTGGAGAGGTCATTTGATATTTTTTCGTAAGACTAGTGGTTTTTGTTTAAAGAAATAAAAGTCATATTTTGATGCATGGCAAAATCGCTAAAATCTGATATGGTGTTTTGTATATAAAATTCGTTTTTGTCTAATTTGTATTAAAGTGAGGTCAATTATTTGGATAAGTACAATTAAAAAATGTGATATAAAATAAAATAAAATATTTGGAGTGGTAGGAAAGTTATGATGAAAAAGGCATTTTTTCCTCAAAACTTTAACTCCCTGTATGTCGGAAACAGAGCATGTTCGGACATACTTTTATTTAAAAAATGTTCTTATTTTTTTGCATTCTATACAGTGTTGAAAAAAATAAAGTACCAACTTGAAAAATCTCCCTGTATACTGGATCAATGAGCGTTGAAAATGACGTGTAGTCCGTTTTAAATAATGCATGTACGCATGCACGTACAGGGTGGCCGTTTCGTTTTGTATGACCCATATTATGCAGTATGTCCGCGAATGCGATTATTAACAAGTGGTGAAATGGAGTAGAAATTGAAAGATACGACAAAAAGTCATTATTGAAGTCATTATAAAAGTCTGCCAACCAAAAAAATAGGAACTACGATGAGAAAATTGATTTTTATCATACAGAGCGTCTCAAAAATGTGAAAACAAAATTGAACAAGAGCAAACAGTAATTTTTTGGCCTATTAACGTTAAATGATAAATAAACAACTTGCTTTAAATTTAGTCACAACCCTTATTCCGAATTTACTGTAGGGCTTGTAAACGTGACATCAAATTCAAGATATGTCGATAACGGTCATACTTAGGTATAGAGGTGAAGTTTACTAATATAAAACAATTGGGTCACTTTTCTTCGGAACTTTGATTTGAAGGTTCCGAACCAGTTCCCAGGCTGTCCAAGAGTGGGGAGTCAGGAGGAAGGGTCTGCCGTTTCCGAGCGCTTCGAGAATAACCCAACTGTTTAGTATTAGCAAAGTTTACTAATTCTAAACAGTTGGACCACTCTCGAAAAGCGCGCGAAACCGGCATCACTCGTCCACCTCGGTTCTCAGGGACAGCCTAGGACTCATTGGTTTTTGAACGTTTGTCGGCCGCTTTGAACAATTTTCGCTGGGCGGGCTTCTTTGAATGTCCTGCTTTGACGCGCGGCCACTTGTGATAAGGGTTTTACAAAAAGGCCGCCGACAAGTGACTTAACTTTTTGTATATTAGTAAACTTTCCTGTAGAACATATCATACACAAAATATATCTTATTACATTTTCCGGGGAATCCGAAGACGTACTAATATACAGGTTGCTCTCGTTAAAATAAAAAAGTTGACCTCTACCATTCTGATAGTATAGCTGAGTAGCTCTCGATGACTTTGTTTACCAAGCAAGTTTCAAAGATTTTGTAAAAGCGGTTTTTTACATAAGGTGGCTCTCACACCAAAGTATCACGCGACGACGTCGTGCGACTGTTTGCAAACATGATACTTACATTCATAACCTATGCAACCATGGCAACGTGGTTTAAATGTAAGTAGCATGCATATAATTATCTATTGATAACTATATGGGAAGCAATTCTATACGCTTGATGCCAGGATGAGATAGAAGATACCGCTGTGCTGTATGTTTTTCGCGAAAACCAAGCCAAAACTATACAGTTCAGCGGGATCTTCTGTCTCATCCTGGCATCAAGCGTCGCTCGTTGTTCAAATGTGACGTTCCCATATAGAGTTAATAGATATATGGTAGCATGTATGTAGCATGTTTAATCGTCGCATGCTACTTTGGTTTGAAAACCGTCTAAGGCTAAAGTTACATTGGATGTGTACTCTGGCGACTATTACTCGTGCGTAATCGGACGATGGAAACAAACACCGTCTGATATATTGAAGCGGTTATATTCCATGCGGAATAGTTGTCAGTGTATTAGCATGCAATTAGACCACCCCAAAGTCGTCTTGATTGTCGTCAGAGTACGCATCCGATGTAACCGTAGCCTAAGGGAGTAGGGCATGAGTGGGACTAAACAAAGCGGCCACCCTATATAGTGTGTCCAAAATAAAATTATGCACAGAGTGCTTTCAATTTAATTTGTCACACTTTCAAAAGGCTATAAAATATAAATTTTTGGAGCTAAAAGGTCGACCAAAGAAAGGAATTTTAGGGTTAAAGTTTTGTATTATTGAGTCAAATATTTTCATAACTGTCAAAATTATTGACATAGCTTACTTTTTTCAAAATGGCACACCCTATATATCAATACATATTAAGAAAAACGTCTTTTTCCTGATCACGAAAATATTGCACACATGCCCTTTCTATTCAACAGTTTGGAGAAAATTGGTATAAATCTGATCAAGATTGTAATTTACAGGCGTGTTTTATTTGGCTTCCAATAACTTTCATGATTCTTGTTCTTAATATTAACTAAAATATAGAAGATTTTCTGGTTTGTCAATACAGCATTTTAATGAATAATTACTCAAATCAAGAAGTATACACATTTATTTATTTTCACCAACTTAGTGTAAAAGACCAATATTGACGTATAACATTCGACAATTCGAGTGCAACCCTGACAATTATTGGAAACAAATGAATAAACTCGTCTATTTTTATGCTAAAAAATTACAATTTCAATCATATTTATACCAATTTGAGCTAAACTATGGATTTAGCAGGTTAACACTTTAAGGCGACGATGTGTGCTATAGTTTCGTGATCAGAAAAAAGACGCCTTTCTTAATATGTAATGATATACAGTGTGTCCAAGATAAGGATGCACAGCTTGGGGATCTCGGAAACTATAAGAGATACAGTGTCGGTTAAATTAGACAAAAATTGCGCATTTTGATACCCACCGTTTTATAAATTTGAAAATTCCAAGCCGTTTCAAAAATATCCGATAAAAACCGAAATATTGCGATTTTGTTTTTATTTTTTTTTCAAAGCTATTTTGAAAGATATGAAAAAACCGGAAACACTTTTTCATTGTCACTTTTTAAGCTCTACAAAACAGCCTTGAGAGATTTTCCGTACGACGTTTCGTTTCGGAGAAACCATCATCAACTATGTTTTTTTAAATACGGTCCTGGATTTTTCATGAGGGATTTCAAGAGCCTCTTGTTCCTAAACCAAGGATGTATCGCAGGGGCATGCGTATCCAATGATATTCTCAATAACCTAGATTCTAGATTACAGATAGACAACATTCTGTTTTGCACGAAACATCCCGGCCCTTTCTTTTGTTTACCTAAATTTTGTGATCGTAATAATAAGTACCTGGCATTTGGTATTTCTCTGGGTAATTTCCGATAAATAGCATATCATTCGAAATTTGAGCTATGTATATATTCATTATGATTTCAACCCTTTTCGTGAGATCTTGTGTTGTTGTGGAAATTATCAGTGAAATGGACAATGGATTACTCAAAGGAATGATCTTTGATTGTGTTGATTCAGCAGTGCCCACTTCTTTATGAGAAGGGTTCGAAGGACTTCAAAGACAATAATAAAAAGTACAATGCTTGGGAAAGCATTTCAACTCTTCTCAAAATTACCTCTAAGCACATGGACATTCAGAATACACACAATAATTAACACAAGAGCAAAACAAGAGTACCTAATTGAGGTTATGCTGATTGCTGATTCCGGCTGATTGTTGATACTCGAAAAACGCAATACGGAAGCGCGAACCTACGTACCTATACTATAAAATTAACGACACTATTAGACAGACACTTTAAGCAAACCCAACATTTTTTTACGTATCCGCATCTAGATCCGTAAACGAATCGACATATACGTTGATCATATAAAAACCCGCTTAAGCAGCGATCGGTTCTACGTATACGAAACGGATTGGTGAAACGTCAAAGTTGTCAAACTTCGCGTTTTGTAACCTATATATTAATTTTTGTTTATATTTTTGGTTTGGTTTGGATGTTTGTGTATTTTTCGTTTATCCGTTTATTTGAAGAGCTTTTTTTATAATTATTCGATTAGTTGAGATGCGTTCTCAGATACGGATACGATAAAAGGCCCGCAACGATACGTGCAACGGAACCCCCGCATCTATTCTGAGCATGCGCAGATTGATGCGGATAAGGATTCGTTTGAAACTTAGGACGTGCTTAAAGTGTCTATTTTCGTTGCGACTTAACGTTACGCCATACGCCTTACGTCCTACCGAATCTATAAATCCTGCTTAACCGTTTCCGATATCCCCATGTCATGTACAGGGTTATTCATTATATTTTGACACCCATCTACAGCTCTTATTGCGAGTGATAGAAAAAAACTTTAAATACAAAAGTTTTGGTTTTTTTCACGTAGTATCTTCTGGTGATAGCGGAATCAACAAATCGAAATCATAACATAGAAAAAATTCATTAAGTCATATTTTTTTAAATGGAACACCCTGTATATTATTGACTAAAATGAAAGATCTCTTTAATCTGATTTCAAATATATATGGTTTGTAGGCATTTGGTTCAGTCACTTTGAAACTATTTGAATTCAAAAAATATATTTTTTTAAACTACAACAAATATTCACAACACTAACTTAATCATATAAACTATCAACATTCCATTAAAAACGAAGCTACATATTTTCTACATAACCCCCATAACCAAAACTTTTGTATTTAAAGTTTTTTTCTATCACTCGCAATAAGAGCTGTAGATGGGTGTCAAAATATAATGAATAACCCTGTACATCATTTTATTCTGGACACGCTGTATATTGAACTCTCCTGTGTCCCTGGCTTTAGAATACTTTTGATGACATTTGAGCAAGGTTTACATTTAGTGTTTTCATGGAGTATGGTATCATGAGACCATTCCAGATTGGTCTGTCATCAACGCATTGACCATTCCAGAACACGTGACCTTGACAACGATGTCATTTTTGCTGGGTGACAAACAAAATCTGTTAATAATGCTTTTTCAATCAGTTCAATCAGTTCTTTTCTAAAATGGCTCACAGCTATCATTATTCAACGTTAAGTGGTGATGTGAAGATACAATACGACCACAAAATCGGCGTTATACACAATATTGATCCCTATGCTCCTTCGATTAATGAATATCACCATGATGGATTTATGGCCGATTGCACCAACCTATTTTGAGGATACTTAAAGCTAAGGGACCCGTAACTTGACAGTTTTGCATGCAAATATGTCAAGTTAAGGGTCCCTTAGCGTTAAGTATCCTTAAAATAGGTTGGTGCAATCGGCCATTAGTAAATTATCGATATTAACCCACAGTTTTTACACTGGGAAGCAGATGAAGGCTTATGAGAGTTTGCAAGCCTTCAAGCAATACGAATCCTGTATTCAGAAAATTGCTGCTAAACAAATCAGCGAAGAAGCATTTGTCTTGATGTCTGAGGTCAGAATCATGCATTCTAGTTACTGAATGAAATTGGTTAGTATTTAATAGAAAATATGTTATCAAAAACACCAATTTTATTTATGTACATATAACTGACATAACAAGCTTCAACCTATAAATTGTGTCAGTGTGCCACACAGCAAATGACAGTAGTGACGTCATACTGGAATGGTCAATTGAACTCCATACTACGTTATGGAGTTCAATGCATTAACGTCACTTGCAGCCATTGAACTCGATACTACCGTACCTGGAAGGGACCCATCCGTGCTGTTTACATCGAGTTGACTGAAGACAGATTTTCGACTAGAAAGAGATAGAGACAGAAAGGGGTGTCTATCTTTGTCATATCTGTTGACATAATATATAATATATTAGCTGTGTTTGTTATGCACCACTAGTGCATACTTTTCCACACTGCAACACTCAGAGTGTGGCTTTGTTTGTGAAATGTTTGTCTGTTTTTTAGGATAGAATCTTAGTACGTTTAGTGAAGATATTCTATCCTAAAAACCAGACACATATTTCACAAAGAAAGCCACACTGAGTGTAGCGTGGGACTCCTTTATAGTATTGAAAGCTCGTTTACGTCTTGATAAATTTTAATTTCGTATGGAATTAATACAACTTTTAAAGACACAAATCGATTCTGACGTATCATTAATCAATGTCACAAAAAACCAGTAACTTCTCCAGGTAGCTTATTCGCTGCGTTCAGTTTCATTGTGCTTCAGCCGGATTCACAACATGCCCCCCGCCTTGAAACACCTCTGTTTCAACATCTTGAACCGGTAAGGGACATATGTTCTGACAAGCTCTCTTGATTATACCTCCCGCTGTCGATATTGACGCCACACGGGAAATTCCGTCAATTCCTGGATGCAATTTGGTGATTCGACCCAACTTCCATCGCATAGGTGGAAGGTTATCTTCCTTCACTAGGACCAAAGTACCTTCTACAGCTTCACCTTGATTTTGCCTCCATTTTCTTCGCTGTTGCAGTTCCGATACATACTCCTTGGACCATCGTGACCAGAAGTTTTGTCGCATCTGTTCTATAAGCTGATGCCTTGTTAATCTGCCAGCTGGTATATGGGTGATGTTTGGTTCGGGTGTAGAATATATTGTTCGTCCGAGTAAGAAATGAGCAGGAGTCAAAGGATTTAAATCATCAGGATCATTAGTAAGAGGAGAAATGGGACGAGAGTTAAGTACCGCCTCGATATGCGTGAAAATCGTATACATTTCCTCAAAAGTGAGGGGGTTCAGACCAACAACTCGCTTCAAATGATATTTACAGGACTTAACGCCTGCCTCCCAAAGACCGCCGAAGTGAGGGGAGTTAACTGGTATGAATCGCCAATCAATACCTTCATTGATGCATGACTCAGTTATTTTATTTTGTTGTTCCGTCAGAAAAGTGCCAAGTTCTCGAAGTTCCGTGTTCGCACCGACAAAACTGGTACCATTATCTGAGTAAATTCGTGCAGGCTTTCCACGTCTATTTATAAAACGCCTTAAAGCTAGGAGAAAGGTGTCAGTTGATAAATCCGAGACGAGCTCCAGATGCAATGCCTTCACTGAGAAGCATACGAACAATGCTAGATAGCATTTACTAGTCTTGGATCCTCGACCCTTTCGATCCTTGATTAAGAAGGGTCCTGCGTAATCGACCCCGCATGTTTGAAATGGAAAACCCGGTTCCAATCGCTTCTGCGGAAGATTGCCCATAACTGGTAAAATAGCCTTTGGATTGAATCTGAAACAAGTTTTACACTGTCGAACAGTGAATTTAGCTAAATTTCTGCCACCGACTGGCCATAGAGATTCTCTTATATCACTGAGCAAGGACTGTGGGCCAGCATGTAACATTTTCAAATGTTCAAATCTGAAAATCAATTTACATAAATGATGTTTTGCAGATATAATAACAGGATGTTTCTTGTTAACATGAAAGTCTGAGTTTTTTAAACGGCCTCCGACTCTCAACAATCCGCAATCATCTATAAATGGGTTAAGACTGAATAACGCACTTTTACGACCAATCGGTTTATTTTTAGTAAGCAAATCGATTTCTTCCGTATAACATTCAAGTTGAGATTGTTTCAACAAAACTATGAAAGCATCGTTGATTTCAGTTAACGTAAGAAAACCTGAACGTCTAGAATCTGTATTTTTACAGTTGTGAAGAAATCTTAAGACGTACGCCGCGCAACGTTTTAACCGATTAAGAAGAGAAAATCTAGTGAACTCTATGAAAATAGAATGATTAGTTATCTGTAAGCTTTTCTCCTTCAATTCAGGCAAGTTTTCCACGACATATTTCGATATTGGCCATTCATTATCGGATCTACTTAACCACTCTGGACCATGCCACCAGAGAATGCTGCATTTTAGAAAATTGGGGGACATGCCACGTGATAAAATGTCCGATGGGTTCTCTTTAGTCGAAATATGCCGCCATTGGTATGAATTTGTCATTTCTTGGATTTTACAGATACGATTGGCCACGAACGTTTTTAAAGAGCTTGGATTCATTTTCAACCAACCGAGGACAATCGTAGAATCTGTCCAACAAAATACCTTATTGAGTTTCATAGGCAGAGACTGTTCGATCTTTCTTGCTAATCGTGCAGATAGGACAGCTCCACATAATTCAAGTCGCGGAATAGTTATAACCTTTAATGGAGCGACCTTAGTTTTCGAGCACATAAGGTGCACATGTATCTTACCACTGGCATCCATGGAACGCATATAGATACAACTACCATACGCAGAGGCGCTCGCATCTGAGAAACAGTGCATCTCGATGAATTTGGGGTCATCACATACGGAATGACGCGAGATCTTTATGTTATTTATTTCAATAATTTCATTTTTAAATTTCATCCAAACAGTGTGAATAGCCATGGGAACTGACTCATCCCAAGATAATTTCTCTAGCCACAGCTTTTGTGAAAGAATTTTTATTGAAATTATGCATGGACTCAGAAGACCCAGAGGATCAAAAACCTGACTAATGCATGGAAGTATAGTTCGCTTCGTTACCCTACCATCCTTCGGATTAACATTAATATTATACGTAAGTATATCTTCACAATTAGACCAAGCTAATCCTAACGTTTTTGTAGTATCGTTTGTACCCAATTCTACGATATTACTTTTTTCAATGTCGTCAGATGTTATATTCTGGACAATTTTGTTGCAATTTGAATGCCATTTTCGCAATTTAAATCCGCCCGAACTAAGAATTTTTGATAGATTTGAACCTAGGATGGAAACTTCGTCAATGGAAGATCCTCCAAAAAGAACGTCATCAACATAGAAATTATTTAGTATGACATTGGATACATCTGGATACAAATTTTGACAATCTAAACCCAACTGAAATAAACTTCGGATAGCCAAAAACGCAGCACTGCTTGTTCCGTAAGTGACTGTTTGGAGTTCGTAAGTTTCGAGTGGTTCAGAAGGTTCTTCTCGCCAAAGTATCCTCTGAAAAGCACATTGTTCAGATTTGATGAGAACCTGGCGATACATTTTTTCGATATCAGCCGTTACCACGAAAGAATGTATCCTGAATCGAAGTAGAATAGAAATAAGGTCATTTTGTATTGTAGGTCCAATCATTTGTATTTCATTCAGTGAAATACCTGTAGTAGTAAGAGCACTACAATCAAAAACGACTCGTAGCCGTGTTGTCGTACTTGACTCTTTGACCACTCCATGATGTGGCATGTAATAGTTATTGCTTGCTTCGTTGGTATCGTCATCCACTCTTCGCATATGCCCGAGATCATGATATTCACGCATAAACTTCGTATAATCGTTTCGAAAATTTACATTCCGCAGTAATTTTCTTTCTAAAGATATGAACCTTTTTTCGGCTTGTAGTTTCGATTCACCTAATTTTTCAGGTGACTCTTTGAATGGGATTGATACAATGAATCGACCATTTTCATTGCGTTTAGTATTTTCGACGAAATGTTGTTCGCATGCTTCTTCTTCTTTAGAGTACAGGCGGATATCACAGCACTCCTCCAGCTCCCAGAATTGAGCAAGTTGTTCTTGTATGTCAAGATTTCTATTAAAATGACAATGAAGGCTGTTATTTTCTAATTTTCCCAAAGGACCTGAGACTATCCAGCCGAGCACTGTTTTCTGCAGAACGGGAAGATTAGCTCCTAGTTTGATTTGGCCGACTGAAATGAGCTCCCAAAAAATATTAGCGCCTATCAATATATCAATTGGACCTGGTCTATCGAAGGAAGCATCTGCTAGCGTAACATTTGCCGGAATTTTCAAAGCTTTTTGTTCGACGGGATAGTTTGGAAGAATACCCGATATATTTTCGATTATCAAACAAGGTAGAATCGTCTGGAAAGCACTATGAAGCGATTCAAAGTTTATATCGCATTTATGTTTTATTTTAGAAAATCCGTTATTAATTCCAGAAACTTGCATGGAAATATCTTCAGTGGGAAGTTTCAGACGATGGCACAGTTCTGATGTGATGAAACTAGACTGTGATGCGGAGTCCAATATAGCGCGTACTGTGTGGAACTGCTTGTTTGCGTCGAATATTTTTATAAGTGCTGTAGATAATAAAACACCTGTATTTCCTTCATACGAATTCAGTGCTATCGCATTGGAATTTTCGCCTTCCTTTCTCGAATTAGAAATGATATCCGTATTGTTCGCATTTGATTCTGAAATAATATGTATGAGGGTGTTGTGCCGCCCGTTACATTTCCTACAATTTGAAAATCTACATTTCTGAATATTATGACCTGATCTCAAGCAGTTTAGACAAAGTTTCAAACTTTCTATTCGCTTTATTTTTTCTTCAACTGGGAGACTGAGAAATTCGCTACAGTTTCGAATAAAATGTGTATTTCGTTTACACAATGAACAAAATGGGTGGGTATTTGCTTGACGATCGAATTTTCGCGCATCATCCTTTCGTGTATCATCAGACGCTAGAAAAGTTCTCGCTTGATTGTTTTCGCGTGGAGTTCTATTTAGACGTATATCGGAAGATTTTAGCTCCAAGGTCTCTAAAAGATCTGCTTTTGCTTGTAAAAATGATTTCAGATCATCAAGAGTCGGAGAGTCATTGGTAGCAATGTATTCTTCCCAGTCGCGAGCTGAAAATCTATCCAGTTTTCCCGTAATTATGTATATAACTAATGTGTCCCACGACTCAGTAGGTTGTTTGAGCTGTTTCAAAGCTTTCAAGTGTTTTGACAAAGTGTCAATAATATTACGCAATGATCTCGATGACTGCTTAGAGAGAATCTCTATATTGAAAATGGCTTTAACGTGATTTTGTACCAGAAGTCGATTGTTGTTGAATCTGTTGCACAAAAGATCCCAAGCAATGGGATAATTTTCCGCAGAGAACTCTAAAGAAGCTATCACATCGGCTGCGATGTTCAATAGCGAAGTTTTCAAATAATGGTACCGTTGAATATCATTCAGATCACTATTTTTATTAATCAACGACTCAAACGTTTCTCGAAACTCAAGCCAACTCTCGTAGTCGCCGCGGAACTTCGGAACTACAATTGGCGGAAGTTTGACGCTTTTCTGATGAAACTCTCTACTAACTTCATTATTTAAATTAGAAGTAGTGTTCTCTTGGTTATGTTTTACCAAGATATTCTGCGCTTTAGCGGATGTCGAATGAAACGTATTAGAGAACCAGCTGCGTTCAGAAAACTCCACCTCCAATTCTGCGTCATCGACAACATTTTCCAATGCTACTTGATTAGTGTCAAAGTCACTAATTAAATTTTTGAATTGTGAAAAACGTGTCTGTAATTGACAATAGTCCTCATCGATAATGACTTCGGGATTTGTATCCAACTTGAGCTTGAATTCGTTCAAGTAGTTTGAAAAAATAGTCATTTTCGATTTAATTGAACCTCTTTTTCGCTTAAGCGACTTTATTTCATCGCTAGACATCGTAAAACGTAGAATAGTGACGGTTTATTACTGAAAACAATCGTCAATGTATTATTAGCGCATAGATACTACTGAGTAGTACCGTATCGTATAAACTGAAAATAAACGCTTGAAAATTCACCCGTATATACGCATTTGAGACTGTAGAGGAAAAAAAACAGAAAATGTAGGTAGAAAAGAGGACTTACTCGTATTGACGAAATCTACACCCGGAATTTTCACTCTGCAACTCCAGTTGGGGGTTTTTTCATCCGGTGGGAAGGACCAATGTAGCGTGGGACTCCTTTATAGTATTGAAAGCTCGTTTACGTCTTGATAAATTTTAATTTCGTATGGAATTAATACAACTTTTAAAGACACAAATCGATTCTGACGTATCATTAATCAATGTCACAAAAAACCAGTAACTTCTCCAGGTAGCTTATTCGCTGCGTTCAGTTTCATTGTGCTTCAGCCGGATTCACAACACTGAGTGTTGCAGCTAATATTATGTTCAATCAATATGTAGCTTTCTATAGTTTGGGTGCCAAACAAAATGGTTAATTTCTGCAGTGCATTTGGGTATGGTAATAAATACACTCCAGAAAAGCAGATTTTATTTTTTGGCTAAGTGATATAACTCCAATTATTAAGGACAAGGGCACCTTAAGTATACCTACACGAAATTGTCCTAGTTAAGGGCCCTGCAGCAGGGGCAATCTAGGCCTGCCGCAGGAGAAACTTCATTGTAAAGTACGTTTCGTTTTGAAAATGTGACAATTTCACATCCTGTTCGAGTTCGTTGGTACTACTAACATCATTTCCAAAGTTTGTTTTCTCATATCTTGCTTGAAATAATGCTAGAAAGGTATGAAGGGGCCCCTACCGCCCTGCTCAGAAGGCGATCAAGGAAATTGCCCCAATCGCCCTGCCTCCTAGATTGCCCCTGCTGCAGGCGTGTGAGTAGGGCCCTTTAGGAAATGACGATGGTAAACACTCCAAGAAATGCAAGTGATCTATTCGGACATTCCTCAAGCCCCCTATCAAAAAACACCATATTTATAAGTTTTAATGTGACCTCAAAAATAAAAGTATTTTCATTTTTATTTTAAGCTATTAAAGTTTTCCAAGTTTATACCTTAATACCTTCACTTTACTCAATACACAGGTTAAACATATAAATCACCCTGCGCCTACTACCTACCCTGTATTTTCTCAACTATTTAATCGAATTACGGATCATCTAAGTATACTTCATCATTTAGTAATTTGTTTCTCATTTTGCATGTTTCCAGATAGTTATTTGAAATATATAGATCCATCATATCATGATAATTAAGACTACTAAGTATACACAGAATTGTGGTCATTTTTTCCAAGCTTTTTCAATTATTTATCTTCAAACTATTTGAAAACCTCCGACCCATAAGGGCAATGAGTGTGACAAAAATAGCAACCCCTTTCAAGTCCAATCAAAATATACCTATGCGCCAAAAAAATACGACTAAAATTGCCTCAGCTGTCGACACGACAGGGGCCCTTCCAGTTACGTAGTATCGAGTTCAATGCCTGCAGCTCGCCGATTGTCTGAAAGTGACGTTAATGACAGATCAAACTGCAATGACCTCATATTATGATACCACACTCCATGAAAACGCTTATTATTGAATTCTATTTCGAAGTGGAACTGTCAAATGTCCGCTTTGCAAACGGGAATCAATGCTACTATCCACATTGAATTTGACGTAAGCATGACTTTGAACACAGATTCGATGTAAATGTTAGCATATAATTCTCTTTTGCTAAGCGGAAATTTGACAGTTTTACTTCGAAATGAAATTCAATGAAAACCTTAAGAGACTATAGCTGATTTCAAGCGAATGACCAAAATAAATTGGTATTAACCATTTCAGTTTGGTATTTACCACAACGTTCAAGCGAGAGATGATTTTGAAATTAATAAATAGGGAACAAAAGCTGACCGAAAATGGAAAGGTTTATACTGAGTATAAACCATATGGTTTTAGAGGGTCCAGTCTTTCCTGGTTTTCATCATATTTGCAGGGCCGCACTCAGGTTGTCCAAACAGCGAGCGGCAGATCAAAGTCAAGGGCTGTGGTTTCGGGTGTTCCTCAGGGATCTGTCTTGGGGCCAATGCTGTTCTTGATATATGTGAATGATCTAGTATCCATTCCAATATCGGGAAAATTCACTCTGTTTGCTGACGATACCACCATTGTTTGGCACGGAAAAACAACTGAGAACCTGGAATTGGCAATATCCAGAGATATGTTGCTTGTAAAGAACTGGTTTGAAGCAAACAAGTTAACACTGAATGTTGGAAAAACACGCACCGTAAGCTTCAAATGTATTTTGCCAGACATTTCTCTTGGAGGCCTGGAACTGAACCACTCGGAGGACTGCAAGTTTCTTGGACTTATTTTGGATGGAGATTTGAGATTCCGCGAACACATCCAATCACTCAGCGGAAAACTATCGTCGTCGTGTTTTGCTATTAGGGCGGCTAAGTCTGGCGCGGGACTTGGGGTTGCAAGGATGGTCTACTTCTCTTTATTTGAATCCCATCTGAGAAATGGCATCCAATTTTGGGGAGCATGTTGCCAGAGTCTTTTGAACACTATACTCATTATACAGAAAAAAACCCTTGAGATTTCTA
Organism: Orchestes rusci; assembly: GCA_958502075.1. Lineage (NCBI taxonomy): Eukaryota > Metazoa > Arthropoda > Insecta > Coleoptera > Curculionidae > Orchestes > Orchestes rusci. The sequence continues at coordinate 11,127,527 of OY293313.1, read as the reverse complement.
CTGGACCTTCCACAAAGAGAATCTTGTAGGCCCCACTTTGTCGATCAGGGGATATTGACTGTTGTATCTCTCTACACTCTGGAAACTACAACTTTGGTGTTCAAAAACAAGGATGCAGTCCGGCACTGCGTTAACTCTAGGACGACGCGTCAAGCTTATGACCTGCCCTTACCCATTCTATCTAGGGAATATACAAAGCGTTCCTTTGTATATGAGGGAAGGAAGATGTTCAACCATTTTCCTAAAGAACTAAAGATGATAACATCCGTGAGAGTTTTCAGGAGCTCACTAAAGAGACTGCTATTACAAAAGCCATTTTACAGTCTTAGTGAGTTCTATGAGTGTTCCTTCAATTAGAGACTGCGCAGTGTAATCATTCTTGATTGTTTTATTAGTAATAATCGTCTATGTGTACATTTATATTTTGATAGTTTTAAGTTGTAATAGTTGTGTTATTATTTTAGTAAGCTTTGTCGATGGAATTTTATTCTCTGATAATAAAGTATTTTTGAATTGAATTGAATTGAATATCTATATCCATCTTATGGTATAAAACTAGGAAAAAAAAATGTTTTTTTTCCAAAAAAAAAACGAGCCTAACAAATCAAACAAAGTCTTCTTCAATAATTAAGAGTCAGAAATTTTACGTATTAGAAAATAATTCAAAAGCAAAACAAAACATCAAAACAAATCCGGCATAGGTACTGGTAAAAGTCGTAAACACCAGTTCGTTCAAGCGACATCAGCGGTCACCATTCTCTGACGTCACTTGAGTTTCCCCTTCCTAAGGCCGGTATTCTCCGTTCGTACTTGAGCTCGTTTAAGATTTGACGGCGTTTAACTACAAGATTTCGTATGCACCGGCGAAATTAGACACGCGTTCAAGTCGGTTAAACGCATTCAAAGTTAAACGCCCGGTTTGGCACCTAATATCCATTATATATAATAAATAATATGTTCGGTGGTATTAGTTTATATTATGTCATGATATATTTTTTCAAGACGCACGCATCTTCCGCCACAATTGAAGCCGTTTAAATCCTTAAACGCTCCAAATCGGGCGTTTACCTTTGAAGGCGTTTAACCGACTTGAACGGGTCTAATTTCGCCGGTGCATACGAAATCTTGTAGCTAAACGCTGTCAAATCTTAAACGAGCTTAAGTACGAACGGAGAATACGGGCCTAACCCCCATATGCACCGTAGAAATTTAATCCGGATGAAGACTTCATCGCGATTATTTTCCATTGGATGATATGGAAGATAATCGCGATGAAGTCTTCATCCGGATTAGATTTCTACGGTGCATATGGGGGTAACAGCCATATGCACCGTATGTGAGCTTAGCCAATCTCGATTAATTTTCAAAGTTAGATTAAGCGGTGTTTTGTATGCACCGAAGAATTCGCTGCAAGGATCGTTAATCCCTGGTGAGACATTTGACAACGTCACAAAATAACCTGGAAAAAAATATCAACTACAATTTTGAAATTCATGTTGAGTGATTTGTATTGAGTTTTGCTATTTGCTTACAAGTTTTAATGAAAAATGAGCAACTATATGGATCAGTTACATCTGCAAGCCTGATATGACGTTTAGCAAACATTAGCCAAGGGGTTTTTCTTGTAAATTCAATATTTGGTGTAGGTATCAACTTTTATTCTTGAATCATTCCTATATTTCCTGTTCCTCTTTTCTTGGGCTTAGATTTCATGATAGTGAGGGATTATAATATTATACTGTATACCTGGTCTAATACAGCAAGAATAACAATCCCATCCCCCTGATGATAAATAAAAACATCACTTTTTACAACACAAAAAAATATATATTTTAGAAGAAACAAGTGTTTAATTAAATGATTTTGTGAGGAATGCCCCGAGGAATGCCCATTGATAAATTGACAATATTGTATAATTCTCAAAATCATTATCTGCCTACTTTGAAATTATTACAAATTTGTACAACTTTTGGAAAACGCATCGTTTGACAACTCAAGGAAAGAGGAAAAACAAATATAATTAAGTGAAATGATTTCTTATATAGTTGATAAAAACACAAACCTTCCTATATTGGGATTTCTGCTATAAATTGGAACTTGGATGAAGTCAAGAAAATTGAATGAAAAAATCTCATTTGGAAAAAAAATATAAAGTGATGAGACCATCAGTTTGAAAGGTTTTTATTTTAGTTTATCTTGTAGAGAGGATTAGTATCTAAAGCTTGAATAAAAAAAGTAAATCAACAAGTCTATTTGTTTATGGGAGTCTGGGTTTACCCATAAACTTAAAATTTTGAATTGAATTAGAATAAGACAAAACTTTGAGATAGGTAGACATTAGATACCTCTACAGGATATAGATAGGTAGTTACCTACTCTCTACACCAATCCAAATTGAGTCGATCGATTGAATGATAAAAAATCATAGGTAAAATATGCGGTAGATATCCGAGTGTGATAGGTACACTGTTTTTTTTTGTACCTACCCAAGGTTAGTTTGGGTTAGTTTGGGTTGATATATCAATTAACCTTGGTACCTACCCACAAAAATGGGTACCTATTCAATTCAATATTCTATCGAGCAATTCGCATTATTATGAGTGTATTGTGGAGCAATAAATATTGCTTGATATTGAGATCTATTTTGTATAGTACTCATTGACTCGAGCATTGACTATACCTATTGGAATTGGAAAAGAATCACCAATCGATGATTTTTTGAAAATCTAAATAATCCTCCGTTAATATTTCACTCTCATAGTTTTGTCTTTAGTCGCAAAACCGCAAAATCTCTACGAAAAACATAAACAAATGAAAGACTAGGTTAGAATTCGTTGAAATTCTTCGATTGAGCCTAGAAAATGGGGCGATCAGAGTTAAGCGACCGATTCAGGCTTAAGCGCTGCGGTGCATCAAAAAATTGGAATATAATCGCGATAAAGACTTCATCCGGATTAGATTTCTACGGTGCATATAGCAGTAAGATAACCAGAAAATAACCGCGGTAAATACCAATTCATTTTGGTAATTCGCTTGAAATCGGCTTATGCGTCGTTCGAAGTTTCATGTCAGTTGTCAACGTCTTTTTTGTTTTCGTAACGCTGTCAGCTGTCACTTTCAAATGCATAAGCAAAATAACGCTTGGAATTTTTGATTTCAATATTTTCAATCAATTCGTTTTTGTTTTATTTGCACTTTTGGCTAGTTCAGTTTACATTCCTTGTAATCCATAAATCCTGGAAATTTGGAAATGGCACAAAACATGGATGTATCAACAGAACTTTCGGATGATGAGGAGTTCGATAGAGAAGAAGGGGGCACGTATATGGACGATATTTACATCCCTCCGCCAATTGAAACAGCGACGGTTTTTGATCCTACAGCCCCTCGATTGATGATTACCAAAATTGATAATGATTTTTTCAAAAGTTACGGCAAGGGTCAATCGTTGGGACCTTTCAAGAAGGTAATTTTCTGTTCAGTTTAGTGTGATCCGTTAAAGAACAAATTCCTTTGCAGTGTTTCAACGCGATTGTAGGTCCAAATGGTAGTGGAAAAAGCAATGTTATTGACTCTCTGTTGTTTGTATTCGGGTACAGAGCGTCAAAAATACGTTGCAAGAAGCTATCCACTCTTATACATAATTCAGACATGTTCAAAGACGTGCATAGTTGTAGTGTTGCAGTACATTTCGTCCAAATTATTGACAAGGTATGTATGTGTATCTTCAATCTTCATAAAGTGACATTGTTCTACGGTTATCCGATGTTAAACGGAAAGGTTGGTACAGAACCGTAATAAATGTCTAGAGTTACATCCATGTGAGTAGTGCCCTTCATGTTTTCTATTTTCGCTTATTGAAATATTCAAAACTCTAGGAAGGTGACGATTATGACGTGATACCAGGCAGTGAGTTTTGCATATCTAGAACAGTGAGCAAAGACAATACGTCCAATTATTATTGGGATGGAAAAAAAGTACAGTTCAAACAAGTGGCTGCGCTTTTGAAGAAATTGAAAGTCGATCTGGAGCACAACAGATTTTTAATTTTACAAGTGAGTGTTTTTTTTCAAGTACTTATTTATTTAGACCAGTGGAACCCCGATTATTCGGAAAGTGACTTTGACAAAAAAGGATGGAGCAGAGGTTTCAAATCTTTGTTCGCGGGAAAAATCCTGATCTTATTCGGGATATCGCAGGGGATTTCGCATGTATCCCTAATTTGGAATTTAGGTAACCCACGAACGCGTTTCAGGACAGAGTATCACTCAAGTAACTGTGTACTTTTGATACTTCTTTATTTGCAGATCATAATTATTCCCTACCTCTCACACTGAAATATTGAAATTTGGTACTTTTGGAAAAAGAAATCACCGAATAGTTGCGATTTCATGTTTGTTTTTTCACGCTCTATCCCGGACTCTATTTTAATAGATATAACAAAGTAAATTTCACATTGTCATTGCTACTTTTTGTGTTTCACAAAATGTTGTTGACAGATTCTCATACCCACGTTTCGTCAGCTGTCAAGCAATTCAAAATAAGGTGGTCTTTCCTATTAAAAATATATTTTTTGTCTCTCCCTTACACATGAGTTCTTATGGAAAAATCAATTGATACCTATAAGCTTTTTGAATATGTGCGATACATCGTTGGTTTAGGAACAAAAGAAAATAACAAAATTGATGACAGCTCAAAGACGAAACGTGGGTTTGAAAATCTGACAACACCATTTTGTGAAACAGAAAAAGTAGCAATGAGAATATGAAATTTATTTTGTTATTACCTATTCTATTGGAGTCGTGTAAAAATAAAAATTGAATCGCGGACATTCGGTTTTTAAGGGTGTTTTAATGAGCACCAAATTGCGCAACTTTGCCTCCATTTCTCGAATCTCTTCTAGTTTCCGAGATCCCAATGATGCTGCTCGAATTACAGAGTGGTCAGATATGAATGTATAGTGCTGTATCTCTAGAACTATTCGACGTAAAAACTTGCGGTGAAAAATTTAATAACTAAAATGGCCAAGAGAAAAACCTGGAAAATATTTTCAAGTTTCTGAAATGGTCGCTAAGGGGCGCAACCACCAACACCAAGTATAAAAATAGGATTCTTATATAATTTTGCCCAATGAAAATTCATCGATCATATCATTTTCATATTAACTGACTTTTTAGTACCTACACTTTTTGTCAACACATTTTTTTCCAACTATCAAAATGAAGCGGTGGAAACAATTGTACGTTTTTTTGAACAAACGGAGATTTCTCCCGTTTTGCTCGAACGATTTTGACGAACTTGGGCTCATATGAAAGAGCATAATCTGCACTACAAAATGCTTTTTTGGTTTTGAATTTGCGACCTTTGCCGGCGCCGCGGGATGGCGGTAACAGAAATGATAGCAAATTTATAAGTTTTTTTTTCAAAAAAATCAAACGTATTGGTATATTCATTTTTATATATTTCGAAAGAAGACATTTTTCTATTAAAAAATGAAAAAAAAAAATAAATAAAAGAAAATATTTTGTTTTGTTTTTTGTATGCAATTTGGATTCTGCGTGACATTCAACGTACGGTTATTTGCCACATATTGTCAAGCTATTGAAGATTAACCAACATTTAAAGAAAAAACATTTTGTTAGTAGATTACCTACAAAAAAAAATATTCAAAATTGAATCTTGCAAATACATATACTAATTTTTTAATTTAAAAGTAAAGGTAATAGGAAGATTTTTTTTAATTTTTTTTTTCTGTGAATTCTTTGATGCATACTAATGCCAAAAACAATTTTTCAATTTTTTTTATCCATATTTATTCTTGAAAGATCAATAAATATCTGCTATTTTTCTAACGCTTTCATTCAAAATACTCTCAGGGAAACTACGTCACTGTGAATTCTTTGATGCATACAAATGCCAAAAACAATTATTTCAATTTTTTTGATTCATATTTATTCTTGAAAAATCAATAAATATCTGCTAATTTTCTAACGGTGTCATTCAAAATACTCTCAGGGAAACTACGTCACCGACACGTGATCCTGATCAACAAATGAAACGACCGGTGACGCCCCATTCTAAATTTGTTGCCAGGTTGTGAAATCAAAGTAGGATTTTATTTAGATCTATCGCGCATCCACCAATGAAATTACTCGTACACCAAGGTGTATCAGGTGAATTGCGAACGAGCTAACAACGCCGCACCATGTGGGTAACCTAACTTTGTTTTTATTGTTTACATCCGTGATTTGGGATTTGGGTACTGTTACCTGTTACACACATTATGGAATGTCCATTTCCACCTGTCTAAGTTCTCCATAGAGTGTTTTGGAGACGAAAAAGCCATTTGAAAAGCCTCGATTCCGTTCAATATCCTGGAAAGCACTTTGTGTAGTAAGTATACAAGTGCAAATGGACTTTTTCTTATGTTAAAATAGTGTAGCCTCATCCTTTCTGAACATTTTGTTGTTTGAGGAGACTGAATAAGTGTTTTTTCAAAGAAGTTACGAAGCTTTGTATTGGAGTATGTTTATGAATCTTGGACAATAAAAGACAATAATGAGTGTTAACCTTTTATTGTCACGCAATATATGAACAGTTTCACTGGTATATGAGAGCATAAAACCCGGAAGCCACTGATAAAAATGATGGCACAAAGCACTTTTTCTTCATTTTTGTCACAGATTCACAAACACACGCTTTTTTTTTTCACTGAATGAGAGCTTCACCGAATATACATATATGAGGTCTTTTGAAGGGTTCCAAATGAAATGTTTGCAGTTTTTGAGGAGCAAACAGCAAAATCAAAACAAAATTTGAGGTTAGGAGTAGAAGGAGACGGCGCTCTGTTGCCACATTGACACAGAAATCACATGAGATTATGCTTGTTAACCAAATATTGCTTGATTTAGTCTTGAATAAAAAGAAAAAAAATGGCCCAAACTTGAATAAATAAATAATTGATCAATTTGATTAATCGGAATATTCAATAGAAGATGTTTGATTTTTTTCTATATAACCCCACTCATCTATTTTCCGGAGTGAAACGTAAACTGTGGCAAACGCGCAGAAAGCACGCTAAATCGGAAAAGGTTGTCTCTGTTTAATCGAGAAAGATGGAAAAGCTAGGGATAGTACGTCAGAGCGCGCCATTGAAATTGGTTTCAAATTCTTATCAAACAGCTCTAGTTAATTGACAAATTCACCAAATGACTTGAAACTCTCACAGACTACTGTTTGAGCAATTCTGAAAAACATGTTCATATGTTTTTGTTAAAATTTAATGAAACCTCCCTATTGATTTTTTTGGAAAAATATTCGCTATAATTTAGACACTGTGTATTCTACAGCGGGTCCAACTCAGCAAATTTAGCTACAAAGAAACTTGATATTTTTCAAGTGGAACACCCTGTATGCTGATATCTAGTTTTGTCAAACACTTAAAACCCTGGAACTTTGCTATCACAACTAACACGTCCTAAAATGTGTCGTTATCTCACAATCTTTGATTGTGTCAAATAGTAACCCTTAGTTGGGATTTATGGCTCATTCTCCATACAGCACAGGTGACGAAACCTCATTGATTAGGTGATGGCCGACCACGTGGAGAGATTCTTCAACACAACAGCAACTGAGAAAATCAAAAAGGTTGAACATCTTTATTTAACATCGAGTTGGATATCTACTATTGGCGATTCAAACAGCTCAAGCAGCGCCACAGCGGAACGCGCGAGAACTTTCGAGAGCGTGACAACTGCATTTTATTCATAGCCCGTATTAGGTTTTCGCGCGTGAATTTATATTTGTTGTTCGTATCAGTCGAGTGTTTCGTATCGGCAGAGTGTTGTCAATTGAGAAATAGCGCCTCTAATGAACTGGAACATTTATTGGACGCTCTGAATGGATTTGACCGGCCTCTTCGTGAAGGAAGATTAGCTGTGGAAAATTTAGTGTGTGTCGGGATTCGATCAAGTTTTTTTACGACGTGGGTCCTTTGAAAAATTATGCAGATGATTGACTTCTCATTGCAGTGAGGTACGCGACAACTATGCCTATTACGAAGTTTCTTGGGATATCGGCGAACATACGTATGATCTTCCATTGTTGATGATGATTTTTATCACCAAATTCGATGAGATCTTTCAATCAATTAAATATATACATTTAATAAGAGTAGATTACTTTGATCTATGCACTATAATCGTCTATTTTCTTGACTAAAAGCCACTACACTTGAGGCTTTTTGACATCGACACCCTTAAGACTGCTGCCGATAAGTTTATGATTCCAACAATAATAACAAAACCCGAAAAATACCATTCAATTAGCACACTATAATCATTTACCAACGTGGTTTATCAAAATCTTTGCATAAATAATAACAAAATCGGGAATATATCTTCAAGTTATCAAGATCCCAATAGAAACAGCATGGAGACAGCTGATGTCTATCACGCTCTCGAAAGTTCGAGCACAAAACGCCAGAGGCCGCTTCGCTGACTGTTTGAATCGCCAATAGCAATGATTGAAATGGAACCATAATTAAGGCGGCTTTCACAGCTAAGTAGCATGCGACCAGTAAACATGCTACTCACTTTAAAACATTGAACTCCATACTACGTACCTGGAAAGGTCCCGACCGTTGTCGACGAAGCGTCAAAGTACGTAATTTTTTGTAAGACAGAGATAGCCAGTGTTACGGATACCTATCCTTGTCGAACTCATTACCGGGTATCAAGGTTATGGTTAAGGGGCAAAAAAAACGGTTTTGTGAGAATTCAGTGGTAGTTTGGCGTTCTGTGTTATCTTATTGGTGATGAAAATACATGTTATTATGGTAATAATATAATATTGTACAGGGTGATTCATTTTCAGCGATAGGGTGCCAGTTCTCGTAAACTATTCATCGTAGAGGCTTGCGGCAAAAAATTTTATTACTAAAACGGCCAGGAGAAAAACCTAGAAAATATTTTCAAGTTTCTGAAATGGTCGCTAGGGGGCGTAACAACCAACACCAAGTAGAAAAATATGATTTTTATGGAATTTTGTCCAATAAAAATATATCGATGAGCTCATTTTCGGATTTACTGACTATTTACCTACACTTTTTGCCTAAAACGTTTTTTTGTTTCTATCATAATAAAGTGGTGGGGGATGTTCAATTGTTTTATTAAACAAACGGAGATTTCTCCCGTTTCGCTTGACCGATTTAAACAAGCTTGGGCTCATATTTAAGAGCATGTTCTGCACTTCAAAAAACTTTTTTGGTTTTGAATTTTTGACCTTCGCCGTGGCCGCTAGATGGAGTTGACTGAAATGGTAGCATGCTTTTGAGTTTTTTCCAAACAAATCATATGTAATGGTATATTCATTTTTATATATTTTAAAAGGATATACATTTTCCTATAAAAAAAAAAACAAAAAAAATAATGATTATTTTTTGTTTTTTTTTCAATTTTTTTTTATAGGACAATGTATCCCATTTTTAAAATATATGAAAATGGATAGAACATTACATTTGATTTTTTTGGAAAAAACTCAAAAATATGCTACCATTTCAGTTAACGCCATCTAGCGGCGACGGCGAATGTTACAAATTAAAAAGCAAATGAGCATTTTATAGCGCAGACTATTCTCTTTCATATGAGCCCAAGTTCGTTAAAATCGGTCAAGCGAAACGGGAGAAATCTCCGTTTGTTTAATAAAACAATTGAACTTCCCCCACCACTTTATTATGATAGATAGAAAAAAACGTTTTAGACAAAAAGTGTAGGTAAATAGTCAGTAAATCCGAAAATGAGCTCATCGATATATTTTCATTGGACAAAATTCCATAAAAATCATATTTTTCTACTTGGTGTTGGTTGTTACGCCCCCTAGCGACCATTTCAGAAACTTGAAAATATTTTCCAGGTTTTTCTCTTGGCCGTTTTAGTAATAAATTTTTTTGCCGCAAGCCTCTACGATGAATAGTTTACGAGAACTGGCACCCTGTCGCTGAAAATGAATCACCCTGTATATCTAGTGTGCTGTTTTCTTCCAGATAAGTTGGTTTTATCGGAGAAAGTTTGAAAAGTACTGAAAAAATATGGTGATCTATTGTGTTGCAGGATGTAAAACTTGCAAGATAAAGAAGATTGTCTTTTCATGGCTAAAAGTTAAAACAATCATAAAAAAATGTGTGGAAGTTACAATGCTATAATTGAGTAGGTATCATGATATGCGATGTAAAACATTATGAAACAAAAAGTTGGGTTCTTCATGTAGGGTGAAAAATGATTGGAGTTTTTTTTTCTTCACAAATTATAACTCATATTATAGTGAAGGTGATGAGTATTTTTTTTTCTTTTCAAAGATATGATTTTCTCGTCAAAATCTGATGAGGAGAGTTGTTTCCATCGCAATGGAGAATTATACAAAGTCTTTGTTATACTGAATTTATTCCAAAGTTTGAAATAAAGGTAATATTGATGGTACCTACCTTTAAATTAACCATTATTCTATTTATCTTATTTGTTTATTGTTATTTTTTTTATATGCTACAATTTGGAACAGAAATAAAATCACTCATCGTGCGAGTTTAGTCTACTGAACTACTATTTTTCTGCGAAGAAAGTCCCAAGTAACAAATCTACTCAATTTATTCAGTCTAGAGTATGGGTATATCCATTTTTTATCACTGATTAAAATAAATCTTGCACGTGAATGGTAAATGTCTTTTCAATTTCTTATAATCAAAGCAATAATACAATATTTTCCTCAATATGTGTAATAAATATATAATTAATGTATTATTGTGATGTCTGTCCCATGATACTAAAACACACAGGATATGATCAATTGCTGGACGAAATTAGAACCAAGCTGCGCATGTCGTCACTGCGAGCCAAAAGTGAGTGTGGATTTAAAACATCCATAACGTTACCTAGTAACCATTTGCTGGTCAAAATTTGCATTGGCTCACGCATGACGTCCCCGCGTGACATTGATTGTTTAGATTTGAGGTAGGTCACGTGATGACTTCTGAAGTGGGATATGCGAGAGTTTATCTTGTTTGCTTTAGTATCATGGTAACGGAGTTACCTAGGTAACCTATGAATTTTGAGGTTCGGACACGCAATGCCGTCAGCGAAACCTGCGCGAGATCATATCTTGTTTGCTTTAGTATCGTGTCTGTCCATATGGAGCAAAGAGTTAGAAGGAGATACATATCCGTAATATCGCTATCTCTACTTGCTTCACACTCGATAACAAGCGGGTCCGTTCCAGGTACGTAGTATGGAGTTCAATGCTTTGAAACCTTTACACTGGAACCAAGTTGCCATGGTTGCATAGATTATAAATGTGAGTAACATGTTTCCAACCAGTCGCATGTCACATGGGACTTTGATGTAGAAGCCGCCCAACAGAATCAACAGAAAAAATTACGGAACTATATCAATACCCCCTATTTCAGGGGGTATTGACTATATACGCCAAACAACTTTGAATCTACGTCATCGTTGCTTCCATGCGCGTTGTTATGAAGTTTGCTGGTTGCCACATTTGGTCACCAGCAAATCACATAACAACTTGCATGGTGGCAACGATGACGTAGATTCAAAATTGTTTGGCGTTGACTATAACTTCAACTGACATATTGTTATCGTTGTTTATATTTCTAAATGATTCACTAGTCCGATCTTTCATATCTTCCATAATTGTAGGGAGAACAGGGTAAACTTGATCTTTGATTTAGCCTCATAAAACTCAAATCGGTATCAGTAATATAGGGAGACCGAGGAGGCTAGTGGATTGGGCCACTCCTTCTGATTCACCTGTTAGGAAAGGAAGCCAATGAGGTTCCCTCACATGGGTTGTAGGAAGAATGATCCAGAAATCCCAAAATTAACGGGTACTATTTTGACACAATCTAAAATTGCGAGTGGCAAAGTTGAAGGGTTTTGAGAGCTTAACAAAACTAGACATCAGCATACAGGGTGTTCTCTTTGAAATAAATTAGTTTCTTCGTCGCCAAAAGTTGGACCGCTGTGGAAAACACTATATAAATTATCGCAAATCTGTTTTCAAAAATCAATCACCTTGCCTCTCAAATTAGAAAATAAGCATATTTGCAAGATTCAGTTTTAAATCCTTTGTAGCTAATTTACCGGCATTATGTTTTTTCCTTCAATGTTACTAAATCCTCGATAGCTTGGTAACACCGCACATAGTTTCCTAGAACACTCTGTATACACAGTAATCTTTTTAAATTGTGAGCCTGCTGAAACCCTATAAGTTGTGTCATGAATTTTTTTTCCTATCTCTTTTGACAAGGGAGAAAATGGACTTCCACACACTAATGGGCCACTCTGTATGTGAAAACTTATTACGCTGCAACAACCATTTCTCTATAGCAAACATTGCAAACGCAAAGGCGCATGTACAAGGTGTCTCATTTTGGTTGCAAATGCCAGTCATCTCGGTTATTACTAAGAATAGAACCTTGTGTTTTTGACGAACCTGAGCTACTTTTTTTGTGAAACGAAAGAGGCCACTTACAAAAATTTTGTTGATAGTTTTGTGACTGGGAGGAAGGTATACTTTTCAAGAGCTTGTGGGAGGCAGTCAAAATGATACGAGGAAGGCTACTTCAAGTCTTCTTTATTCAGTTTCAAGCTTCCGGGGAACCAACTGGAAATCGAATGTGAAGGACAATATACAGTGTCCGCCATAAAGTTGTGTACATATGGGAATTTTTTCTATCAGTTATATTTTTGAGAAACTTTCTTCGGGAATAGTTGGTGCATGTCCAGTAACCAAAAAATCAATTTTGATACATTTCACGCGTTCTTCGGTTTAGCGAGAATTTTCGAAAAAGTTCATTTTGGTGTCAAAAAATGGGTTAATTCGACAAGATATCGAACAATTTTGTTAAAAAAATTGTTAAGAATCCACCAAGAACTCCATAAGCTGATTTTGGAGCAAATCAGATGAAAAAAATTAAAACCCATATTTTACCCTTCCTTTCCATTAAAATGAAAATAGAAAATGATTTCATTCTAAAATTAACTTTATTCAACTAAACTGTACCCATGTCCATTTTTTCTCATTTTGTGACGATCAGAAAAATAATTGATTGACGAATATTTACTATAGGTCACCTATTGTTGAATCTTGAAAATAATCATTCTATAGAATCGTATCTACTGTGGAAAAGAAAGACATATGGGTACAGTCAACGACACAATCAGACGTATTTTTCAATTTATATCCCTTGAATGTTTTATTCGATACGAAATTTAACTGATTTAATATCAAACCGATGTAGTCTGGTGGAATAATGTTAATTTTGAAATAAAATCATAATATTCGATTTCCCTTTTAATGGAAGTGAGTCAAATATGAGTTTCAATCTTTTTCATCATATTTGCACCAAAATCGGCATGTGGTGTTCTTTATGGATTCTAAACAACTTTTTCCATTAACATTTTTAGATATCTTGTCGAATTAACCCATTTTTTCACACCAAAATAATCTTTTTTAAAAATTCTCGCTAAACCAAAGAACTCATGACAATAAGTCATGGGTCAAACGGCTGTGGGTGATAGGGGATGCCATTTGCAATAAGAAAAACCACATATGTTGTTATCCAATTGTTGAACGTTTTCGAAATAAAAGGCGTTGAAATTTTCATGAAAAAAAAAACGATTTTTTTATTTTTTGCTCAAATCAAAAATCATATTCAAACCGAACTTGATATACGACATGATGTCATCAAGAGCTTAAATATCTACCAATATCAAGCACTCCAGTCTAGCAGTGGCGGAGATAGGGGTTACCGGGAAGAATGATTTTTCAAAAAAATAATATAACACTAGGTCCAAAAAATACTATTTTTAAATACACATTTAATTTGTCGAAAAAAATTATCCCAAATATTTTTTCGTATCTGCTACCATTTTGTTGAACATTAATTTTGTTTTATTTTATTTTTAATTATGTTGAATCTACTTCGTAACGCAAAACTGAATTCTCATCAACCAGGCTATCAGCATTGTGATAGTTTCATGTGGTGCAATGCTTTATACTCACCGTGAATATGCAGAAATGCACTTCATTTATGGGTTTTGTAATGGAAAAGCCCTGCAAGGGTATATGGTGACCGATATCCAAATCGTGAACATTATCCTGATTATCGAGTTTTCATGCGGGTACATAATGTTTATCTAGCTGCTCGACTTCCTGGTGAACCAGTAAGAGAAGGAAGATCAAGAAACGATGTTGATAGACTGGTACCTACTTGATGGAATCGAAGCGGATACTTCAACTAGTGTACGTCGCATATCAAGAGCTACTGGAGTACCAAAATCATCAGTACATCTCACCTTAAAGAGACAACTACTGCATCCCTATCACATTCAACGCGTACAACAACTTCTGCCTCAAGATTTTCCACGGAGAGTGCAGTTCTGTAGGGAAATGCTAAGGAAATGTAGGCAAGATCCAATCTTTTTCAATTCAATTCTATGGACGAACGAATGCGGTTTCAAACGAAAGGGAATAATATTCAACATCCATAATTCACATTTCTGGGAGGAAGAAAATCCACATGCAGTTAGAAAAGACCGATTTCAACATCATTTTAGTATAAATGTATGGACAGGGATAATAAATGGTCAGTTGGTTGGACCGTTTGAATTGCCACAAAGGTTGAATGGCGAAGAATTTCTCAGATTTCTGCAGAATGAATTAGCAGTTTTATTGGACAACGTACCATTGAATCTACGACATCACATGTGGTTACAACTTGACGGCGCCCCACGGCATTACAATCGACAAGTACGGCACTATCTTGATCAAGCTTATGCTGGAAGATGGATAGGAAGAGGAGGGCCAATTCAATGGCCACCTCGTTCGCCCGAACTAAATCCGCTGCATTTTTTTTATGGGGTTACTTTAAAGAAGAAGTTTATTTAACAGAGTCACCTGATGTGCACTGTGCAGACACTTCGTCAAAAAATAACAGCTGTTGCAGAGCAAATCAGGAGCAATGATCAGGCCCTACGACAAATTAAACAAAACTTTTTTCGACGGTGCAGATTGTGCATCAGAGCAGGTGGTGAAAATTTTGAACATCTCCTTTGATAACTAAATAAATTTATTTTAATTTTTCACTCCCTTTTTAATTTTTGCGTTATTACGTAATTTCAACATTATGTCCAAAAATAAAACAAGATTCATTTCCGGCAAAATGGTAGTAGATACGGAAAAATGTTTCGAAACATTTTTTTCGACAAATAAAATGTGTATCTAAGAATAGTATTTTTTTGTCGTACATTATTTTTTGCAAAATCATTCTTCCCGGTAACCCCAATCTCCGCCACTGGTCAATACCTCCTAGAAAACAAGGCCAAAGTGCTGGCCGTTTGACGTCATCAATGTAGGCCCATGATACAACCTTGAGGAACACTATGATCATTTCCAGAATAGCTGACTTTGACAAACAAATTGTCATTTCAAACCTTCGAAAAGTGTGGCTAGTTTATTTTTTTACGCTCGAGTAGGTATTTCAAAAGATACACCAGTTAGAAAAAACTGTCTTGTATAAAATCTTAAACACTTAAACACTCAAGAAACACTATTCAATGAATGAACAATAGATAAGATCTGAATAGAGGTCAAGTCAAGACTCCCATAAGTTTCTCCTTGGATATTTTCTTCCTCCTGTGTTTCCATTGTTTTTTTTTTTAATATTTTTATCAGTCAACTATTTTTGGTGAGCCATATCTTGATAACTTTATGGTGTATTGGTGGAATAAAAGCCAACAGCTTACAGCTGGATGAGAGTTCCCCACATCGCTTATAGAACATGCAAAAACTCTGTATAAAGGCGTACTCTCGATTAACAGATTTGATCTACCTGCCTCCAGTGAAGAGCATGAACTTCTCGCTCGTTATTCACTGTATACTGTATGTGTGAACTTTTGATTGGTCTTTGAAACAGGTACGTGGGCAGGCCGTTGTTGTAAAGACCAATAATTGTATAGAGCAGCCTCAATTTCAGGAAACTTGTGGAGACCAGGACTGGAAAATTGTTATGATTTTCTTACGAAATGTTTCATCGTCTAGTTTAAACAGTTAAATTCTTTGAAATGTCCGGTTTTTAGAGCAATCCAGGTTACTGGCGTGTCCATTTTAGCGAGTGTCCGAACTACTCAAGTAGCACTGTACTTGTATTAATAGTCGGAGCGATTTATATTAATGGTGCGACGCGGAATTTACACGAAACCGAAAGGATTTTAAACAATCGTCTCCCGAATCGACTACTTTGTAGAAAATATTTGAGAGAGCTTTTATCCAAATTTGAAACTACTGGGAATCTACAGAATAAAAAGGCTTCAGGTCATCCAACAGTACCGGAGGAAAAGCAAATTCAAATAATTGATGAGATGATAGTTAATCCTCAACAAGGTATTTCCGCGGTTGCAAATATCTGTGAAGCTGGACCTTCCACTGAGACTATTAAAAAAAAATAAGTAGCACCCTTATGAAATTCAAATGGTTCATCAGTTAACCGAAGATGATGCAGACCGAAGAATAGAATTTTGCGAAACGATGACGAAAAATATGGCAAGACACCCAAACTATCTCCAAAATGTTGGTTTCAGTGATGACATTTTTTCTAAACGGAAATGTTCATAGCCAAAATTGTCGGTATTGGAGTGACACCAACCATCCTGCTTTCGGAAAACTTATGCACAATATCCAGAAAAAATTAATGTTTGGGCAGGAATATTAGGAAATTATGTTGTAGGACCACTTTTCATAGAACAAAATTTAAATGGAGAACTTTATTTGGACACGCTAGGAGATACTATTGACCCTTTTATCAGGGAAACTGTCGAAGCCAATCCTGATGAATTCGATATGGATATTATATTCCAACAAGATGGAGCTCCACCACATTACTCCAGACAAGTTATGAACTGTTTGGACAATAATTTTCCGGGTAATTGGATTGGTCGTCCAGGTCCTATAGAATGGCCAGCGCGCTCGCCAGATTTAAAACCATTAGATTTTTTTTATGGGGACATTTCAAGCAAAAGTGTATGGAACAGTGTATGCAAAAGCCACTGCTTCAATATTGAATAACAACGAATAACACAAATTTGTAGTAATATCGATGTAACAGTGTTTGGAAATGTTCGACGTGAAATTTCAGAAAGGCTTTTTTTTTCTACGAGCGTGCGCAAAGTAACCACTTCGCACACTCATTTGCGTGTGCTAAGTAACATTTTCCCGCACTAGTGCGGGAAAAAATATTAGGAATATTAGGATTGTAATTGTAATGCACAAAATAATGTTCTTGTTACTTTTCCCTTTTCAGTCAAAATCAAAATGAAACACACAATTTTTTTTTTGCGTTAAAAACGCATTCGCCAGTAACGTAAACAAACATTGATAATGACGACTTTCAATCGGCATTTGTGAGTTGTTCTTGCTTGATTTTGATGCAAACTACTGTGTTTATCGGAAATCTTCGAAAGATTTGAGCTGAATACTGGCATAAAAAAAACCTGATCATGTATACAAAAAAACGGGCAATCAAATTTATAAAAGTATAAACGATTAAACGAAGACTGACTGACGCAGCTGTCTATAGTGTCATGTCAAATCAAAACAGTGTTGCCAATAGCAGGGAATAAGGCGACAAAAGAGGAAATTTTATGAACAGTGATCGGACATGCCCTTGCATTTCAAATATAAAATAAATCAATTATGATTTTGATTATACCCATATTATCCAATTTCCAGCTGCCGCCACAAACTGTTCTTTCAATATAAATATATTGTTAAGCATAAATAATCATTATTCTCAAGTTCTATGTTTTCAAGTGCGTTCAAATAATATATTATCTAAAGTTTTTCGTGTCTAATCTGTGAACGCCCGTAGAAAAAATATTGTTCCTAAAACGTTCGCAAAGTGTCTTTCCCGCCCTTGAAGCATATCCGAACTCCGCTTCGCGTCGTTCGTCTAACTGCTTTTGCGTGCGGGAAAGCATCACTTTGCGAACTTGTTAGGAAAATAACTATTATGCCAAGAAGATGAAGGCACCTATTTTCAAAATCTTTTGAATAATTGATCTTATTAAAGTTATTTAGTTATAAGTGTATGCATTAATGTAGTACTTGAAGATATCGATTAAATATTCTGGGGTTATGAAGTACTTATCAGGACCTTCAAAATAAGGTGTCACATGATCCCTATTCCTATTTAAAAAAACATTCCAAGATGGCGCCCAGCCATATTTCAATTTTATTTCAAAACATAGTAAACATGCTTGTATTTCATCACCTAGACAAGGAATCTGAAGGCTATAAGTTGAGCCCATAGAAAAGTGAATATAATATATCAGTATATTTTAATCACTTTTCTATGTATTTTAATCAGTTTTCTAGGGTTGAGCCGTTCAAAAAATAAAAGCCCACCCCCATTTATTTCAAAGAAAAGCACTGTATAAGGAACAGTAATGGAACTAGTTCTGTACCATGGGGTACTCCACATTTGACAATAAGAGAATCCGAAACAGTATTCTCAAATCTCACACTTTGACTACAGGTACGCAAGTAATCATCAAACCATTTCAAAACAGTACCTTCACCACCAATAATCTATCTACATAACAAAAGTGACCTATCTACAGTTTCAAACGCACGCTAAAAATCTAAAAACACAGCTTAAATAATGTTGCCCTTATCCATAGCTTTTTTAAAATAACAAATATTTACAATCACTGACTCACATGAGTGTTTTTCCCTGAATCCCGACTGGTTAGGAACTAAAATGTTGTTTTTGTCGCGGTGAAGCTGTAATTGTTCCTTTACTTCAATCTCTAACAATTTTTCATAAGAAGGAACAGTGTTGATTGGCCTGAACTCCTGATGTTGTTTGGTATTCTGGACTTTGGGAACGAGAATCACTGTTTACATTTTCCAGGTTTCCGGGAATCTGGAACATTCCCGGATAAGAAGAGATTTACGACGTCAAGTAGTCGGTTTCCAACTACAGAACAAGCATCATTGAGAATATTTTTAAATATTCCATCATCACCGCCCCAAACTTTTTTCCAGTGTTTCCTTCCTCTTATGCAATATGATATTTTCAAATTTGCAAAAAATAATAAGTGGAGTAGTTGGTGCTACAATATACTTTATTACAGGGTTCGGAATATTACCAATTATATTGTCAATGCTGTAGATAAAAAATTCTCCTGAATTTATTGGCTATGGAGATGGAGTACTATGGACCTCTCTTCATCAAATGTTTTCTTCTCAAAAATAATTTCCTCAGGCAAACTGTGGTTTTTATTTGGCAGAAGTGTTTTAAGGTTTCTCCAGAGTTCTTGAGTGTTATACTTGTTTTCATCGATGGTTCCAATGAAATATTTCTCCTTTTATTTTGTGCACTATTGAGTTTTTCAAGAATTTGTATTCATTCCAACATTTTTGATTATCCGCCCAAATAATAATAATAATAATAATAAATCGTTTATTAAGCGGAAGCTTTACAAAAACAATACATCTCTAATATTAAAATAATTGGGCAAATAAAAAGTGACGTGATAACCAAGTTTGAAACTACAAAAATATGTTTATCACAAAAACAATTGAAAATATAGTATATAATATAAAAATATAAAACATTGTACTGTTACATCAAAGGCCTGACCTAACTATCACAGTTTAAAAATATAATCCCTAAGTTTGGATTTAGAAGTCTCAAATTCTCATATATCTCTAATTTCTGATGGAAGCGAATTGTATTGCGTAAGTCCTCCAAAGAATAGGCTACGTTGAGTTTGACTAGAGTGATTTGTTTGGGCATTGCAATTTCGATGTTGTTCTGTTTTTCGATTCTAGTAACCAAACTTTCATCACTTTCTACATTCGCCGTCTCACAAACTCCGACAACTTTGATCCTACCAATATGGACTTTTGGTGTATCAACTTCAAAATTGTCCCCCATTTGTGTTTGCTCGTCCTATCTCGACACCTATGCCCATTGCAGTTGGATTGACCTTGTTTCTCAACTCCTTCCTAATGCTGTCAGGATTATTTAATTCAGCATTTTTGGGTCTGAAGAACCAAAACATTTGTGTTCACAACAGCTGATGCATATGTTTTTTGCACCACGTTATTGATAACATTGGAATTTGAAGCAGGTTCATTGGCACTGATCTTGCTATTTAAGCGGGCTATTTCACTCTTTAGTTTCTTGTTTTCATTTAGAAGCAATTCTACCTTTGTTCTTAAATCCTCAGTTGTTTCATTGATGTTTTGTAGTGATGTTTGGATGAATTTGCTTATATGTCCGTCGATTAAGTATTCTTCCTGCCTACTCCTCTTCCTACCACGTTCCAGCAGCAGCACTGCTCTCAAATTCATTTTCACATGATCTACATTTCCATGTGGCCTTCTTCATATGGAATCCCCTCATATCCACGACCGACGTTTTCACACTGACTATGAAAAAAGCAATTGCATTTAGTGCACATAATAGCCGATTTAATGTAATCAAAATCTTTCTTGCACGTAAAACATCGAGAGTCGCCTGCCGCAAACACGTCCGCTCTCTCTGCCATCTCCACGTCAAATACCACTTTTATGAAGAAGATCTCTTTCTCTCATCATCTCTTTAATTTTTTCATTTATCCATTTTTTGTCCAAGTATTTTTGTTTTAAATATATTCTGCTTATTGAGCACATTTTGTCGAGAACGTTAATTATATTTTGAACAAAAAGATCAGCGAGTAGATTCACGTCAGAAAGGGAACTATTCCAAGAAGCATCAATGAGAGAATCCTGGCTTGTGTTTACATCATATTTTTTCATTGATCTTAGATACATTATCAGATTTGTTGAACTATTATGAATATCATTGTATTCAATGTTACAGTGAGAATAGAATGATCATTAATCTTCGAGGTATGATAAACTTTGTGATCAGTATAATAATAATAATAATAATGATAATCGTTTTAATAATAGTTGTTTATTTCCAACAGGTTATTACCTTATTCCAGGAAATTCCAGATACACAAATGCTGCAGTGATCATTATAAACAAAATTTTAAAAAAATAGTAAATGAAATGAAAACATAATATGAATAACAATAAAAGCATGTACATGGTGTTTCCGTATATTTCGTCTGAAGACTAACTCTCTTATTATGCAAGATAGATAGGGACTTTAGATACAAAGTTGGTAGGTATTTACATGAACCGCAAAAAAAATATTTTTTTTTGAATACCGAGTGCACGAGAAAAGTGTGGCAGACACAACTTGCATTTTTTTAAATGAAACACCCTATATATTATTTTATAATCAAATAGACATTATTTTTCTGATCTGAAAAATATACATGTAGGTAGGTAAACGGCTGAAAGGAATCAGCCGTTTTCAAAATATTTGAGTGTTAAAGTTGGTTTTTTGGTATTGCCAAATTGTAGTATCTATGACTACAAAAATTGTTTGAACATTATTTATTAATTTTTATGCTCTCAATAATCGAAAACAACGAATAAAACAAGTGAACACATTATATTATTAATAAATTGATATCATAAAATGCATTTAAGAAAATGTGTTGTGAATAATGGCGGGCATATTCAATAATTGCATTTTATGATATCAATTTATTAATAATAAAATGTATTCACTTGTTATATTCGTTGTTTTGAATTATTGAAAGGATAAAAATTAATAAATAATGTCCAAGCAATTATTGTAGTCATAGATACTAAATTTGGCAATACCAAAAAACCAACTTTAAAACTCAAATATTTTGAAAACGGCTGGAAGGAATGCCTACATGTTGTATATTTTTGAGATCAGAAAAATAATGTCCATTTGATTATAAAATAATACATAGGGTGTTCCATTTAAAAAAATGCAAGTTCTGTCTGTCACACTTTTCTCGTGCACCCGGTATACAAAATATCATTTTTTCTTGGCGGTTCATGTTAATACCTACCAACTTTGTATTCAAAGTCCTTATCTATCGTGCATAATAAGCGAGTTAGTCTGCAGACGAAATATACGGAAACACCCTGTACATACAGATCAAGCATTAACATGAATAGTTTTGATTCAGGAAGTTATTGAGGATGAAATTGATGGAGTTGAGGTGGATATCGCAAGAATTACTGACAAGGTATTTGCACATAAAAAAGTGGGACTGTGATATAAAATACTTGACGGGCATGCTCTACTTCGAAAGTCACATGATGACGTGTTCCAAGTCGAGGTACACGAAATTGCAATCGCTCCAAGAGATAGGAACAATCAATCTCACCCTCCAGGAGGTTATGCAGAGATCTGATGTAGTTTAAATCTCTACGCTTCTCTAGTGATATTTCATCATAGCGAGACAAGATTGATTGGTGATCAAAGTCTCTTCCCGGGTATACACCATGATACTAAAACAACTGTCCTCTCTAAACATCAAATACTTCAGGAATTTCCTCTGAATGGACTCTATTGCGTTGGTGTCACAGTCATACATTGGGTGCCAAATCAGAGAGCCATACTCAAGCCTGGAACGGACAAATGCATTGTAGAGAAGTCTTATGGTTCCAATGTCAGTAAAGTGCCGGCAGTTCCGTATGACAAAACCTAGGAGTTTGGTTGAGCGCAAAAGCAGCTTTTCGAAATGGGAAATGAAGGAAAACACTTCATCAAGAACAACTCCCAAATCCGTGATTTCGGCTGTCCTTTCGATAGGTGAATCCTCGAATGAGTACTGATGCATAGTGCGATTTTTCAGTCGGGTGTATGATACTACAAAACACTTGGATACGTTAAGATCTAGACGGTTCTGCATACACCAGTTATTGACAAGGTCGATGTTACGTTGAAGGAATAAGCAATCCGTGACTGAATCGATCCTGTTGAATAATTTCAGGTCGTCTGCATAAGCCAACCTCTCGCATTGAATCATGGCAATCGATCTCGACAAACAGGTTTCTCTCCATATGCTTATCTTTGGTTATAATGTAGTCTATTAGTGTCTTACTTGTTTCTGCAATTCTTGTGGGAGAATCTACGATTTAGTGGAATCCATTGGAGTATAATATGATATTTCATATTTTTTAGCCATAAAAAGTATCCTTCAACAAGTCGAAATTGAAGCCCCCCATAACATAGCTGATGCCATCAAATTAAGCCAATTTGTCCATAAAGCCCGCAAAAAAATCGTCAAATTTTGAGTTTTCATTTTGCGGTGGATGATATAACACACCAAATAAGTACCTCTTGCCAGCAACAGATAATTCCAGGAGTATCCATACATAGTTATCAATACATTGAATGTTCTTAATTTTATAAAGTAAATCAGACTTTATTAGATCCATCACCCCCCTGTTGTTTTGTTAGAGGTCACACTTTGTTCCTGTTTGTATCCATTTATTTCAAGCTCAACTGAATCAACATCCCCCGAAACATGGGTTTCAGAAAGTAAAACCAAGATAGGTCCCCAATTACTGATTAAAATGACAATATTGTCCTTGTTGTCTATGAACCCTTGACAGTTGAAATAAACAACACCCGAGCCCAGGCCAATCTCACAATTTAATAATTACCATTTGATGATCTTATTTCTTTGGCTCCGTTTGATATTTTTATAAGTTTCGCAATTACTAACATCCCAAAAGGATTCATATTACATGTTTGAAAGACAAAGATAAAAGGTAAAAATGTCATAGGTCTTTTAGTTTTTGAGCCACAGGGTGATTTTGAAAAAGTTGCGTTTTTTGACAGCTCTCGTATCTCAGCTATCTGGTAAATTATCGGAAATGTGATCACTGGCTCTAATAGAACTCTTTACGGAAAATGTCGGGCGGCGTAATAAGTTTTTTTCCAGATATTATTGGTATTAAAATATTGACCAATGTTGTTTTTTTTTAAATGGAACACCCTTTACAGGGTGTAAATAAATAAGTGCGAACAAATTCAGGGGGTGGTGACCTACTGCAAAATTTTGATTGCGAAGTATGAAAATTGGGATTATTGTCGTGGTTTATCAATAACCTATATTTTTGATAAGCTTGTGAAACGACAAATCAATTTTTTGATGAATATTTAGGGTGACCCATTCAAAAAATGGATTTCACGTAGAAAGTTTCATTAGAGCCTTGGACGATAGGAGTTGCTGCTTCGCCCTTGCCAAAAGAGCAATAGAATCGAGCACTTGAGGCCCGCCTTGCTTCAGGTGCATGACTTCATAACCCCGTACTTGCATTTGCAAGCCACCATTGTTGGAGTTTGGATCAAGAAAAATACTGGCGAGGTCTGACAAGTGTTTTTTTTTTAAGTTTTACCCTTGCCAGAAATGCGCGTTTGCAATGTTGGATGTTTTTATTGACTGGCCTAGAAGACAATTATTTTGTCTTTAATATACAGTGTGTCCAGAATAAAATGATGTACGTGGGGATATCGGAAACTACAGGAGATACAGTATCGGTTAAATGGAAGAAAAGTTGCGTATTTGCGTGCCCAAGAATAATCTCACTTTGGTTTGTTTTGATTCGATACCGTAATGGAGATACAGGGTGAAAAAGAAAAATGGCCATTTTTTAAATAGCACAATATTTCGGTTATTATAAAAGATGAGGTATTGAAAATTTCTGGATCTGGGTAAGAAGATTCGGTGATTTTGAAAATTGTGTCGAAAAAATTGTAGGCCCACTATGTTGCTTCCGGCCGAAGTCAACTTTTGTTTTTCTTATGGGCGCCATATTGGTTTTTCTAATTTCCAAAATCCTTATCAAAAATGCTTTCCAACCATGTATAACACATTGATATTTGGTTAAGCTGAACCCTCAAAAAAACATATTAAAGATTTAAGGTAGGTAGGCTGATATTCACGCATTTATTTTTGATGACCTTGATGGTAACGTACTCTTTGATGAGAGACAATAAACGAATCAATCACATTTTTGACAAGAAAACTTCTATAATCAACATTAGAAAATAAATAGAGAAACTACACAATCAATTTCAAAACTAGAGCAAGTGTTCAAATAATCCTCCGTTCTGTTGCACGCACAAGGTGCATCTTCTCAACACTGCCTCACAGGAATGTCTCAACATTTCTGGAGTAATGCTATTAATAGCTTCTCTAACAGCTTCCTTTAGTTCTTCCACATTTGCATAGGATTTACAATAAACTTGATTTTTGAGGTGACCCCATACAAAAAAATCCAGTGGTGTTATGTCTGGGGATCTTACTGGTCCCCGGTTGCCTATCCACCTGTTCGGAAATTCTGCATTCAAGAAGTCTGTAATAAGGTGTCCATTATGAGGTGGAGCGCCGTCTTGTTGAAAAAACATATCTTGCAAAGCTGCTAATGGAATGTTCATTAGATCTTCGGTTATCTTTGACCGTAAAAGGGCTAAATATCTTTCAGAATTGAGGTTTTGATCATGAAAGTATGGTCCAATAATTTTTGTACCCAAGACACCAACCCAAACGTTAAATCCCCATCTCACTTGATGCCTGACTTCACGAACGAGCCGTGGATTCACATCTGACCAAAACACATTGTTTTTTCTATTAAAAATTCCACAGTTAGTGAATCGGCTCTCATCTGACCAAAGGATTTTTGTCGAAAAATTCGGTATCGCATTACTTACTCAGCCTACCTACCTTAAATCTTTAATATGTTTTTTTGAGGGTTCAGCTTAACCAAATATCAATGTGTTATACATGGTTGGAAAGCATTTTTGATAAGGATTTTGGAAATTAGAAAAACCAATATGGCGCCCATAAGAAAAACAAAAGTTGACTTCGGCCGGAAGCAACATAGTGGGCCTACAATTTTTTCGACACAATTTTCAAAATCACCGTATCTTCTTACCCAGATCCAGAAATTTTCAATACCTCATCTTTTATAATAACCGAAATATTGTGCTATTTAAAAAATGGCCATTTTTCTTTTTCACCCTGTATCTCCATTACGGTATCGAATCAAAACAAACCAAAGTGAGATTATTCTTGGGCACGCAAATACGCAACTTTTCTTCCATTTAACCGATACTGTATCTCCTGTAGTTTCCGATATCCCCACGTACATCATTTTATTCTGGACACACTGTATAAAAATGAGTACCGATTTCTTCTGGAAGATCAATAACTGGAGAACGGCTAGGGCAGTTTGAGTCATTTTTTTTTTAATTGTTCCTTCAAGTCTTGGGATTGTTTTAATGGCGAGAAAAGCTGGAAAAACCCCCAAAAAAAACTGAAAACACAACTTTTCATTCGGGACGACATGTCACCTTTCCGTGACAAAACAAACTAATGTCAATGTCAATGAGTAAATTCAATAGGCGCGATCGGGTTTCCACTCTAAACACTCTGAGCACGAAGAGCGGAAACTCGAACTCACCTAATGATAATCCTTATGTCCAACACAACTCAGCGGTGACAGCAGCTGGACAAACTTTGACAGTTTTGCACACAAAACTGTCAAAATTTACCCAGCTGCTGTGACCGCTGAGCTGTGTTGGACATAAGCATTGATGTCAATTCAAATCATAGACCTGAGAAATGAAAGAGACTTAACTCTAGATTATAGCAGTGGCGGCTATTTTCAATATCAAGACAAAAATGACGTTATGAGAGAAGAGTATTTCTATTTTTTCCCATACAGATTTTCGAATGGGAAAGATATTTGAACAGGTTAGATAAATGATAACTTGACTTTTCGAAAACTGAAAGTCTAGCAAAATTATCAAAACCGTTTCGATAAATCACATTGAACATCACTCCAAAGTCGATTAGAATTTAATTCAGCATCCCCGATATAATAATTTTCAAGAAAACCTGACAAAATAACTAAAAACTGCTTTACTTATGATCAAAATTCTTTGGCACACCCTGTATACTGAAAATACTGCTGAGTATCCAATAAGTCATCAGAAAGACAGCTAAACAATAGATCTATGCCATAACATTGTCAGTTGTAAACTAAGAATTAGCAGAAAAGCCACTCAAAGCCCTACGTGTCATAATTTTGAAAAAAAGTCGATATTTCAAAAACGAAAGAAGATATCAAGAAATTTCAAAAATGTCCCGAGGTATGAACGTAACAAACACTTGGGCATATCGAAAAAAAACTCAAAAAAATCTCTGTGGAAATGGGGGGACAGTAAAGAAAATGAAAATTTACAGTACTTTTCTTACCACCCTGTATAAAAGATGTTTTTGAGAAAATTAATTTTTTGAACCATCCGCATAAACCGCAAAGAAATGCTCTACATCGTGGTGCAAACCGCATATTTTTTCATCGATTCGTTAAAAAAGTACGAGTGTCCAAACATAGGCGAAAATTTCGGGTGTACCATTCGTTTTGTTGAGTAGTTTATTTGGAATCTGATCAATTTTTTTTTTCAAAAATATGAGGTTATATTTGCTTAATTTTGTTATTTTTCAAAGGATTTTGTCCAAATTAGATATGTAAGTTCTATTTGTGATTTGAAGTGTTGTAACAATAGATACGTTTTTCAGTTTAAACATTTCAAAAAAAGTACGCTATAAGTGTTGTCAGATATTTAACATATCATCCTAACTGGAAAATCGCTGGGAGGATTCTTATTATTTTTTATATGTTTGTCATGTCTGCGCCCCGAATAACAGAATAATTATTGAAACATCGGAAAAACTAAAAAAAAAAGAAAATCGTGAAACAAGTTAATTTAGCACAACATTAATTATTGATTATGAGGCAGTATGGAATTTGCCGGGTCAGCTAGTATACAGGGTGTCCCAACGATAGAGTAAAGTAGGTTTTATCATATAGGATATGAAAAATATCAATATCAATATGCGTCACAGGTTAGGGGTGTAAATAGCGCACATTCTGAAAATATTTGGAAACATACAGGGTGCGTCACAAAAGTATGGCACGAAAAAGTATGATTTTTTTAAATGGAACCCCCTGTATATTAATTGATATTTCAATTCTTTCTTCAATTTGGAACAAAAATTGTGATACAACTAATGTTCCTAAATTCAACCGTTATCGAGATATCGCGTTTTAAAAATGGCATTTTTGCAACTTTGACATGCTATAAAACTCAAACTATTCAAGTTAGAGGAAAATGGTTTGCACTTTCCTATCTTAACTTTTCAAGAGCTCTTCTGTCATTTGGATAGAAGGTAACGTCAACTGTCAACTTTTTTCGGCACATTTTGACATTTTTTCACAATAATGGATTTAATCTCCTTGAATAGCTCTTAAAAGTTAAGATAGGAATGTGCAATCCATTTTTCTCTAACTTGAATAGTTTGAGTTTTATAGCATGTCAAAGTTGCAAAAATGCCATTTTTAAAACGCGATATCTCGATAACGGTTGAATTTAGAAACATTAGTTGTATCACAATTTTTGTTCCAAATTGAAGAAAGAATTGAAATATCAATTAATATACAGGGAGTTCCATTTAAAAAAATCATACTTTTTCGTGTCATACTTTTGTGACGCACCCTGTATGTTTCCAAATATTTTCAGAATGTGCGCTATTTACACCCCTAACCTGTGACGCATATTGATATTGATATTTTTCATATCCTATATGATAAAACCTACTTTAGTCTATCGTTGGGACACCCTGTACAATATACGCGCGTACGTCCGCGAGAGAGAGTAACAACATTTTTGTAATTCTCTTTAGTATGTTCTTTTTCTCTACCCAATATTCGTTTAAATAATCCCTGGAAGAGTTGCCATAAAAAATGGAGGTTTGGGTTGAGGCAATTTTGAAGGTCGACACTTTTTAATCTTCAAATTACTTTTTATTGACAAAGATCCCTAAATGAATTCTAGGGAGAAGTTGAACAAATCTCCATGATGAAATGTAAAGCGGAAAAAGATGGAGAAACTGGTATGCTCGAATATCTGGAAGATATTATTGGCACTTCCCGATACATTAAACCTTTGGAGGAGGTGAATCAACGCGTTGAGGTGATTTCGGAAAAAATGACGGAAAGATTGAACCGACTAAAAATTGTTGAGAATGAGTTGAACGAAATGAAGGCGCCAATGGAGGAGGCGGTGAAGTTTTTGAAAACTGAAAACACCATTGCTAGGAGCCACAATTTTTTGTACCAAAGGGCCATGTGAGTTGGTTTTTTTGCAATGTATATATTTAATATCTCGGTACAACAGTATTTTATACTTATACAATACGTATGTCTGTAAAAGTTGGCAACGATGGGTAAAGCGTGACATATACAGTGTGTCCCCGGATCGACGCATGAATAGGTGAAAAAGTCGAAATATTTTTTAATTGAAATTTCATCCT
Organism: Orchestes rusci; assembly: GCA_958502075.1. NCBI lineage: Eukaryota > Metazoa > Arthropoda > Insecta > Coleoptera > Curculionidae > Orchestes > Orchestes rusci. The sequence continues at coordinate 11,098,185 of OY293313.1, read as the reverse complement.
CTGGGGTTAGTTTGGGTTTTGCTTAATACATTGATACTCAAACATAGGAATAATTTAGGATAAAAACAGTTCAAATCAAAGATTAATATTGAAGACGGTAAAAATTGTTTTAACATGTTTGGGGGCTCTCTGTAGCTTAACTCTGAGTTTTTGTGAAAATCGAAGGTAGGCTTACCCCGTCCTCTTGGAAATAGGGGCGCTACTTTTTTTTCCGTTCCTATTTTAGACTCACGATAAAATATCATTGAACCAAAATGGTTCGAATTTTCATTCTCAATAACTTGTATGTAAAACTTCTTTCTAAAATCTGTAATAAACATTCTACAGGGTGGTTCCATGGTGGAAAGAAATCGTATCAAAAGTTGTGCAGAATTAGATTTCCTGCGAACATTAAAATATGTAAATGGAAAAAGTTGCTGGGAATGTAATTCTGCACTTCTTCCGTATTGTACGATTTTTTCTCACATGCCATATTAAGGAATCACCCTGTAGATTTTTATTATCGGTTTTAGGAAAAAATGTTTGCAATAACTGGAAATGTAATTCTTAACAACTTTGGTTCTATGATTTTTTATCGTAACTCTAATAGAAACGGATAAAACACACGCGCCCTTATTTTCAAGATGGCGGGGTAAGCTCACCTTCGATTTTTCCGACAACTCAGAGTGAAGCTATTGGGGACCTTCTCCACAAGTGGAAAAAAAAAATGTTTGCGTATTGTAAGGTTCACATTGAATTTCACCTCGAAGTGATAGTGACAGATTTCCGATTGGCATGGGGTTCATATATTACCATCTACAATTGATTTGTGTTCAAAGTCAAGCTTACGCCAAATTCAATGTGGAAGGTAGCATATGATATCCATTTTCCAAGCGGAAATATGTCACTTCCACTTCGAAGTGAAATTGAATCTAAATCAGGCACATTTTCCAAAATTCACAGGGAAAGCACGGATTTACTATACTAATTATCAATTAATTGATTCTATAATAATGACCAAGAGGCCGATATACTGTGTGGTCATATAAGTGTGCAACAAATGGTTTTTTTTTCTATTAATTGCAGAACCAAAATTCAAAAACCACCAAAAGTGTGTGCATGGTCGATAAGCTTATTAGGTGCAATTAGAATAGTTGCAAGTTGAACATCATACACGGTGGGTCAAAAAATATAAGCATTGTGCAGGGTCATTCCGTATATTGACCCATATGCTATCGGCGTTATCTATGGAGATATGAAAATGTGGACAATATGCAAGTTTTAGATATTCATCTGAACTTTTCAAAAATCTAAAAAAAAACATAAGACTATCGGAATGTCAATATTTTACCACAAGTAGCATTTTTTCAATGGAACCCCCTATATATTTGCATATATTATGAAAGAGCTTATTTTTTATGATTTCAAAAATATATAGTTTGATACATTTTTGATGAGTCGTTCAGGAGATATTCAAGTTTAAATATGTTTATAAATTAAAACTCACATCCCTGTTGCTATGGAGAAAATGATAGAATCATGATTATACAGTGCGGCTCTAAAATATCCCCCCTTTTTTTTTAATGTGTGCACCAAAAGTTTTGAAACTTGGCATCCTTTAATTGCTGTCAAAATACTACTTTTTGATGTTACTGACGTACTTTTAGTATTCAAGATGGCGGCTGGGCGACATTTTGAAACATTTTTTTAAATGAAAGGGGGGTTGTTTGACACCTAATTTTGAACATCCTGATGAGTACTTTATAACCCTTGAATATTGAGTCGATATCTTTAAGTACTACAAAATGGCGGTACATTTAATCACTACATTGATACATACACTTTTGAAAAAAAATCGTCAAACTCAATTCAAAAGATGCTGGAAATATTCTTGACATAAAGTTTGGGTTAGGAATAAATGACAAAAATGTCAAAAAAGCATCTTTTGAATTGAACTTGACGAATTTTTTCAAAAAGTGTATGTATCAATGTAGTAATTGAATGTACCGCCATTTTGTAGTACTTGAAGATATCGACTCAATATTCTAGGGTTATAAAGTACTCATCAGGATCTTCAAAATGAGGTGTCACACGACCCCCCTTTCCATTTAAAAAAATGTTTCAAAATGGCGCCCAGCCGCCATCTTGAATACTAAAAGTACGTCAGAAACATCAAAAAGTAGTTTCAAAATTTTTGGTGAACACATTAAAGAAAAAAAGGGGGGGGTACCTTTTAGAGCCCCACTGTATAGATTGAATCAATAGAAATGGAGGTCAAATAAGTTCTAGATGTTCTAGATATCTTCTAGATGTTATTCCAAATATTCACGAGTTAATAAATTTGTGCAAACTCATCCATGGCAACCGGGATCTAAACACTAATTTTTACACATATTTAAACTTAAATATCTCCTGAACGATCTATCTGAAAAGTATCAAACTATACATTTTTGGAATCAGAAAAATAAGCTCTTTCCTTAGACAGTGTGACTCATTTAGATTGGAAGAACCTCTGTAAAATTTCAGGTTATTAACTGATTTCAACCAATTTTTTTTTTAATGTCAAGGATTTACTACGAGAGAAATTTTAAAATGTTTATTTCAATTTTAAGGGCCTACTATGGTACTTTTTCGTGATAGAAAATGAAGAATTGTTATTAGCGATTTTTTTATCACATAAATGGATACGCCATTGGATTTGCAGTGTTCCAAATAGCTGTGAGCATTTCATAAAAATATATTCATCGATAACAAAGTTCATCATCAATCAGCCCATTCAAGTCCACTGCTGCACATAGGCCTCCCGTAATTCAATCCATCTTTGTCGGTCCTGTGCGGCGTTCATCCTGTTTGTCAGAATTCTTTTGATGTCGTCAGACCATCTCGTTGGTGGACGTCCCCGATTGCGATGTGCGTCCTGACGAGGCCTCCATTCCAAAATCTTTTTTGTCCATCGTCCATCCGCAACCCTAGCTACGTGGCCCGCCCAGTTCCACCTCAAGTTATCCGCACTATCGTATCAGTAACACCTGTCATTTGCCGAAGTTGGTTATTGGAGATCCTGTCTCTGAGCGAAAGGCACAGCATCGATCTTTCCATTCCTATCTGAGCAATGCTCATTTTATTAACAGTCTGTTTTGTGAGGGTGAGAGTTTCTGCTCCATAAGTGAGTACCGGCAATACGCATTGATCAAAAACCTTTCTCTTTAGGCATATAGGGATATTTGATTTAAGGATATGTCTTAATTTGCCAAAAGCGCCCCATGTCAGCCCGATTCTGCGTTTTATCTCACAGGTCTGATTGTCCCTTCCAATGCGGATTTCGTAGCCTAGGCTTAACTTAAAAAGCCACCATCCAGCTGTATGCCTTTGCTTATCACGAGGTTGGTCATAAATTCTGTATGTTGACCTTTATGTTAAGCCCCACTGTTCTTGACGCATTTTGCAGTCTCCTTAACATCTCCCCAGCTTCATCGATACGATCTGTGATCACAACGATATCGTCGGCGAATCTTAGATGGTTTAGTTTTTCACCATTTTTGTTTATGCCCATGTCACCGAAATCAATTCTTTTGAACATATATTCCAAGAGCGCCGTAAATAACTTTGGCGATGAAACATCTCCCTAGCGTACTCCCCGTTCAATGCGGAAGTCTTGCGTGTTTTCGTGTATTTTTACACGTGCTGTTGCCTTTCCATATATGTTCTGAATTATTGTTGTATATCTGTGATCAACTCGGCACTCTGTCATGGCTTGTGACATTTTCTTCTGACTTATAGTATCGACTGCCTTTTCGTAATCGACAAATACTAGGATGAGTGGTTTGTTGTATTCCACACACCGTTCGATAAGGGTTTTCAGAGTCTGCAGGTTGTCATTTGTGCCGTACTCTGCTCGAAAACCTGCTTGTTCGCAAGGTTGATATAGATCTAGGTTATTGGAGATCATTTTCGTGATTATCCTCATAAACAATTTATACATATGCGAGAGAAGACTTATTGGTCTGTAATTTTGTAACTTCGCTATTACACCCTTTTTATGGAGGATAATAATTATAGTGGCTCGATTGCACAAAATAGGTTTATCGGACATGTGATATTTTAATTTTAATTCTGCAATTTTGGTTCTGCAATTATCAAAAAAAAAATCTCAGATCATGTTGTGCACTTAAACGGCCACACTGTGTATCGGTATCGGCTAAAAAAGTCATATCGGTCGATCACTACTAAAAATATTGAATTAATGGTTCATTCAGGAAAGAAACTAAAGAAAAAGCGTCTGTTGAAATTGTCAAACATGAAGAGGTACTTGAAATGCAAAAAAAGTACATTGACGAACTCAACGAGCTCAAAAATAAAAAAAAGGAACAAAATGAGGAGTTTGAACAAGAAGTACACAAACTCGACAAACTTAAAAAACAAAAAGATACTTTGAAAAAATCTTTTGATACTTCTGAGAATAAAGACGTACAGCTGTTGGAGGAAATGAGACATCTGAATAAAAGGCGAAAGGAAATCAAGGCACAAATTGAAAGTGACAAAAAAAAACTTATCAAGCTGGAAAATCTACCAGAGGAGAGCGAGAAAAGCGTCAAAGAAATCCAGCAAAAATTGGAAAAGTCCACAAATGAAAAGGAAAAACACGAAGAGGAAAAAATTTGTATGATGAAAAATATTCAACGGGAAACAAAAGGACTTCAACAGCAAAAAGAAGAGCTTCAAAAGGAACTAGCGGTACTTAGAGAGGATCAAGAAAAAAAGAAAGCTGATGTAGGTGAAAATATTAAAAAATAAACTCGTTTTAACCGAATTATTAGTTCAACCTAGCCGAAACTGAGCTAAAAATGTTCATCAGCAACGAGGAATCTGAAAAACAGAAACTAGAGGCTCTCAAAACTCAAAAAGATGCCCACGAAAACACCATCAAAGAAAAAGGTCGACAATTGCAAGAAATCAAAAAGAAAATTCCTTCTTCTCGAAAGGAATTGAACGAAGCCAATGTGGAACTGCTAAGGGTGAAGCAAGAAGAAGCACAGTTGGTGGGAGAAATTAGGTAAGATTCTCGTTTGTTTAATCAATATTTTCATTATGAGAAATTGCAGAAATAAATCATCTCTGCTGGAAGAAGGAAAAAGTTCAATGCAAGCCTCTAAATCTAAAGGCAAAATCTTGGATGCTTTGATGAGGGCGAAGACAGAGGGAAAGTGTCCGGGCTTGTTTGGACGATTGGTGAGTGTCATTCAATAGTTTGTCACAAAATATATCAAGTCCTGCCAATATTTTGCTGATGTTATAGTACTGACAAAAATAAACTCCTCTGGAAAGCTGCCGCAGCAGATATAAACGTATTGTATCATGTGTCCATAAAAATCATGCTTGATGTTCATGGTGTCCATCATTATTTTTTACTGAAAAGTATGAAGCAATGCTACGATCTCTTTCTCTATTCTAATTTAGGGCGACTTGGGAGCCATAGACGCCAAATACGACGTTGCCGTTTCGATGGCATGCGGAGCCTTAGACAATATTGTGGTCGACACTGTTGACTGTGCCCAATGGTGCATAAATTTCTTGAAAAAATACGACTTGGGACGCGCCTCATTCATCGCTCTAGAAAAACAGGAACATCTGCGACGGTTCACCGAGTCTCGAATACAAACTCCTGAAAATGTACCACGACTTTTTGATTTGATTCGAGTGTCGGATGATCGCGTTAAAACGGCCTTTTACTATGGTTTAAGAGATACTCTTGTGGCCGACAACTTGGACCAAGCTCAAAGAGTTGCTTATGGTGCAAAAAGATACAGAGTTGTCACCCTTAGTGGCGACACCATCGAAATTGTTGGTACAATGAGTGGTGGTGGTAAAAGAGTAATTCGTGGCAAAATGGGTCACAATGTTCAGCAGACTGCACAGATCGATCCGCGAGAGCTGCGACAAGTGGAAGAAGAACTACGAGAGATGGAAACGAGAGTCAGGGAATTGCGACAAAGACAAAATTATCTGGAAGGCAGGATTCAGGAGTTGCAGCCGATGTTGCGACAATGGGAGATTGATGAAAATACTTTTGCTAAGGAAATGAGAAATGCACAAGATTTGTTGCCAAATTTGTTGCGTCAGTTGAAAGAACAAGAAGCGCGTGCCCAGGCGACAAAAACTGATCAGAAACAGGTTAAAAAGTTGACGGCCATTGTGGAGGAGAAGAGGGAAATATTTGAAGAAGCTTCTGAGACGTCTGGTGAGTGCTGGTTTGATTGTGACATATTTGTGAGAGAAGTGGAAGATCGAATAAACTATATTTTATTTGGCGATGCGTGTTGTTTTGCTACATTTTGTTCTACTACTTGTTACTTTTCAATATTTTTATAATATAGCATTTGACAATATAACAAATTCGAGTATACAGCATTGGTAACTCGTTAACCATGAGAGATACAACGTTTTTTGAATGAAGGCAAAGTTACGCAATCTGAATCTCAAAAAATTTGGCGGCACTTGGAAAATTCCGAAGACTTCCGGAGGTATCTGGCAATAACCGATTTTTTCGAAATCTTTTTTTATTTTGCCCTGAATTTATTTGAATAGATAATCAAAAAAGAATGGCACATAAATTTCATGGCCACTTTTTCTGCTCTTCAAGATAGCATGATTGAATTTGTTATCCGACGTTTCGAATTCTCGCAACCATCATCAAGTTTGTTTTTTCAAACGTTTTTTGTTCATTTTTGATGCCTGAAAAATTGCTGATGGTGGTACACGACAAAAGTACTGAAAAAAAAAACTATAGAAAAATGTTCAAAATTACCATCTGTCAAAATTTATTCTCCTCAAACTTTTTTCTACTGCAACTTATAGCGCATGCTATGGGTTGAAAATAAATACAATCACATGCAAGCAAAGTTTTTTTAGCGTTTTTCTCGAAAACGGTTAGATCTATCGAAACAAAAGTGGTACCCCGTTTTTATGTCAAAAGGTTGAGAGAATAAAATTATTTGGTCAAAAGTCGCATACAGTGTAGCCCAAAAATGTTGAGACTATTCAATTCGAAGTATACGCATCCTCTTCAAAATGCGAAAAAACGGTGGGTAAATTTGAATTCCTCATCCCGATAAAGCCCCAGATACGAGATTTCGTGGAAATTTTATGAGTGCCGCAAAAGGCATTTTTAAAAAACTGCAAATAAAATTTAGATCTAACGCCCCTGTAACTCCGTTTATAATCAAGATTCAAAAAAATGTTATGGAAAAAGGTGACTTTTATTTTTGGTCTAAAATGCTCTCTTATACAAACTCACCTTTATTTTCAATGCTTGCTGAAATAGAATGATAAAAATTGGGGTTTTCATTTGGAAAAAAGGATTTTTGGCAGTTTTCCTGATTTTATTTTTGATCTTATTTCTGGGCCACCCTGTAATAATAGTTATCAAAGAATTGTGGGAAATCTTTCAAATTAGGTCCCTTTCACAAGAAATCCAATACAAATTAAACAATAAAGGCTTTTTCTGTCCCTACGCCACGAAAACCCCCTTCTTTACATGATTTGGACAAACAAACTTCCCTTACAAAATTAAATAAAGGCTTTGTCATACGAAAAATTTACATTTAAATAGGAACCTACAAACGCAATGTTTGTCATAAAAACTCAAATATTTCAAAAACGCTTATACTTGGGTATAGGACATCATGCATCAGATCTGCATATTATTTTACGTAGAATCCAAAAATGTGATGTGATGGGGTGTTTTTTTGAAACAAACGAGTTGACACCTACTTCGGGTACAACCGAAGTCGCGCAACATCACTATTATTTTATTTGAGAAGAAGATCTCCGAAAATCTCTCCCTACAAATTTTCAGAATCCCAATCGCTTTATTTCCCGAAATATTCTAATAGGCCACTTACTTGGGCGAACCCTGTAGACAATGTGCGCGGATCCTGCAACCAGATTTAGTCTGAAATCATCGGGAGTCATTAAGTTTTCAATTTATAACTAGTGATATTATCACTAAGTTTATTTATAATATACAGGTGGTCTAAAACTAATGTATGTTATCAGGTCAACTTCAGGTTAAGGTGGACAAGTTAACGGCAGAAATCAAAGAAAAAAGTACTGGGAAAATAAAAAAAATCGATAAGCTGATTAAAGATTGCACCAAAAACATCGACCTGTGCAAAACGGAGATCACTCGCCTACAAGTCTCATTAAAAACATCAAAAAGGTAATACTTTGTGGAGTCGACTTTATTGGCTACATAGTGGATTTATTCAAGGGAATATACCACCACCACAGAAAATATATCGCGGCTTGAAAAGGATCTGGAACAAACGGAAAACAACATGAGACAAATCAAAGAGGATAGGGATAGAATGGAAATTGAGGGTAAAGAGATATTAGAAAAAATTGGAGAGCTAGCGGAACAGATTCAAGAAATGGAAGAGGCCCTAGTGGAACTCAAAAAAGGATTGGACAAATTCACAAAAGAAGAAAACAGATTGAAGTCCGAGAAAGTTGATGTGGACGAGAAACTCAAAGTACTTGACAAGAAAATGAAGGAGTTGAACTCAACGTTACAGTCTTTTGAAAGAAAGGTATATTTGTTCAGTTTTTTTGACATTTTTATTCGCTACTAATTTTGTTAGTTGTCCGGTCTTAAACTGCACGAAATTGACAAAGAACAACCTGAAGAATTGAAAAAGTTCACAGATGAGGAAATTGAGGAACAAGATGCCAATTTAATTGAAAAAGAGCTTCTAGCAGCCGAAAATCATATTAAGGCCGCAAAGCCAAACTTGAACGCCATCAATGTAAGTTTGTTACTGATTTTCGATGTTCTTCTGATGACTGCTTTCAGGATTATCGTCGAAAAGAAACAGTTTATTCCGAAAAAGCTCTAGAATTACATCAAATTTCTGAGAAACGGGCACAAATGAGAACGGTATATGATGATTTGAGGCAGAGACGTAAAGAGGAATTTACCAAGGGTGATATTGAGTATTTCTAGGTGCTTTATTTTAAAATTTAAATTTGCAGGTTATAACATTATTAAAATGAAACTTAAAGAGATGTATCAGATGATTACATTGGGCGGAGATGCTGAATTGGAATTGGTAGACTCGTATGATCCCTTCACAGAAGGAATTCAGTTCAAGTGAGTATTTCAGACGGATTTCATTACCCCTTGTTTACATTTTTTAGAAAGTAAAATGTCTCCTTATTTCATCTCACTTGATAATACTCCGTTTTTGATTCTCGGGTTGATGAATGGAATGCATGGTTTAGCTGAAATACAAATGCTTGGTTTTGTCAAACAGTGCCTCCTTAATTTTAGGGCATTGGAGTGGAGTATAACTTGAGGTATAAACTAGTAAGATCTAGTAATAATGGCCTAGAGCTGCTTCATTCCACTATTGAGCTATGTGATATTGAGAAGTTTTTTCATGTTCGCTTGATTTTCCAATATTTGTTGTAATGCATAACATTTTTTTTTATCAGACTCGGTGATAAGTTCTATGTAATATGTGCGTCACCTATGAAATCTAGTTCGTTCCCTTGACTTCATACTCTTAGACCGGGAATCTTGAAATATGCTCGTTGTATATCGTTGTTTGTTTTGACGCCTTTCGTGCAATGAGAACGACAAAGAAAGAGAGTGGTTCTTGAGCTATTGTTGGCAATATCGCATTTGCACTTGAATACGTGTATTTCATCAAAACCTGCGTTGATATTGTTGGCAACTATTTACTGTACAGAAGTCCCGCCTTCCTCGGACTTGTTTATGAATGAGCAAAGTTGTACTCTCAGTTGTGATCGATTATTTTTGGTTTTGTCGAGAAAGCTAGGTTGCCGTGTTCAGATGATGATTGATCCTCAAAAATCGTAGAAAATTTGAAAACTCTGTCATATTCATGGTTTTCTATATGGACAATCAAAAAAAGAACATAGCTACATTCTTCATTATTAAAATAATAAATTGATGACATCAGTTGAGGAAATTGTAAATTAAATTTCTTATTTGTTCAAGAAGCATATGAGTAAGCAATAACGGAATGAAAACAAGGTGGACAAATTTTAATAAACTTTGATAAAACTGCTATCCTAATTATTTGGAGATACATAGCTAAGCCAATCTCGACAATTTGGCAACGCTATCGAACTATGATTCTACGAATCAAGCTAAGCTCTACCTACGTCTACTCACTGATGTTGTTGATGGCGTCAAGTATATTCCAGGATGCCCGGTCTAGGGGTATATGTGATAAATAATTCCACCGAAAATATCGACGCATAACAAGTGCAGGTAGTGCGTGAAATTGCACCCTTTTTTTGGGTTTTATGGTCCGGTCTAGCCTGTTGTAAAAATAACAGGACTGATGCAATATTGGTATTTTTCAGTCAGTCATACTTTAGAATTGTGAACGTTAGGTTGGTTTTGAAAATAGAAGCAAGTTTTTCCACGAACGGGGAATTTGAAAGAGACTATTTTATTTCAGTATATAGTCAAAGCCACAAACAAACCAACTTGTAAGACGTACTTGGAGCTTAGCTTAATTCGCACAATCATAGTACAAGAGCCTTACGAGTGCTTTGCCAAATTGTCAAGATTGGCTCACCTACGTGTGTACAAATTGAGAAAACAGTTTTTATTTAGGTATATTAACAAGTTTTAGCATAGTTTTATTCTGTTATGGCTAACGCGAAAATTGATATTTTGCTGGGTTTTCTTCCTCATATTATTATGCTTCTTATACAGGATGTCGGAAAAATCTCTACTCTATCATATACCCCTGAGGTCAAAATATTTCGGTTCACCGCAATTTATCTTAGTCTAAAATTGCACCGTTTCCGAGATACAGGGTCGTCAAGTTTAAAATTAAAAATCGATTATTCTCATTATTTTGGACACTTTTCCACATATTGCTTTGAAAATTGATATACGGGGGTTTTGTGGTATGAGAAATTTGATATGAAGTCCGTTTTACTGTGGCCGCTAGAGGGCATAACTATTTTCCCATTTTTTTTTCTTTCAATAAAGAAGAAGATTCTCTGATAATTTGATGTGGAAAAGGTACTTCTGTCAAAATTCGCTCAAGTGAGCCGTTTTCGAGATATTTCCATTTGGAGAGTTCCATGTCACACCGAAAAATACCTAATATTCGACTATTTTACGCGAACTTATCAAATCATTATTTACAAAATAACCATATTATAGTTTGTTTCAGAAGACAAAATGAGACGTTTTAAAGCAACCACAATCCAAAACTGGCACCGTTTCTGAGATACAGCGTTAAGAAGGCGAATATTAAGAATTTTGGTGTGACGTGGAACTTTTTGAATGGAAATATTTCGAAAACTGCTCACTTGAGCGAACTGTGACAAGAGTCCTTTTTTCATTTTAAATTGTCTGGAAAATCTTCTTTTTTGATGAAAGATGAGAAAAAAAACAATAGGAAAATGGTTATGAACGTTTTAAACCAAAAAATGCGCAGTGTTCGGCGCCCTTTAGCGGCCGCAGTAAAACGGAATACATAATCGAAATTCTCATACCAAAAAACCACCGTATACCAATTTTCAAAGCAATATATGAAAAAGTGTCCAAAATGATGAGAAAAAACGATTTTTAATTTTAAATTTGACCTGTATCCCGGAAACGGTGCAATTTTGGAGTAAGGCGCAGTTTCTTAAGACCAATATGACAGCAATGTCAACTTATGGTTCCGATAACTTGACATAATATCATTGAGGCTGGTTGTTCATTCAATCAATAGACTATAAGACATAATTTGACCTCAGGGGTATATGATGAAGTTTTTAACGGAGCTTTTGGGGACACTCTGTACAAGTTCACGTTAGACTACGATTCAACTAAGAACTACACATCGACGATGTCTTCGTCTCTCTCAGGCTATATGAGGCCCTCACGCAGCCTAAGAGAGAGAGGGAGACTTCGTCGGTGTATAGTTCTCAGTTGAATCGTACTCTACAAATTTAATACACACATTTCTCCCAATTTGTTATTTTCTAAATAATTTAGGTATTTTTTTTTTGTTTGTCCATAGAGAGAACCCCGACTATGATAGTTTATCGTAATTTGAAAATATTCTATGATTTTCGAAGATTATTCAACTTCTAAACACGACAACCTTGCTTCAACGACAAAACTCGCGCATTGATGAACAGGTCTCAGTGAGGCGGGTCATCTGGTTGATTATGGTTTTTCAACAAGTTAAACGTAGTTTTGGTAAAATGTATGTATTCAAGTGCGAATGCGATGTTGCCAACAATAACCCAAACATCACTGTCTATCTTTGTCTTTCCCATTGCACTATTGGCGTCAAAACAATCTTCGATTTATAAATGGGATGCCTGATCTAGTAGTATACAGGGTGAGCCAATAGTGCATGGACGGGATCTCAGATTAATAAACAAGAACAGATGAAACTACTCATTGATAAAACCTATCCAACGCCGGTGCCAACATCTACTTCCATAAGAGCAATAAGATGAAACGAATAAGATAGAGGAGTGGGGATGTAAAATAGGATCAACTGATGCTAAGGCATCAAAAGTTGGCATTATATCAAAATAAATATAAATAAGGCCGTTAGACTTTAGCAGTCGTTATTTGAGTTTAGGTTACTGATATCAACAAAATCGTGAGAAAACTGAATTGGTATGGCCTTTATTCGAAACTATCATATTATTGATAAAAAATGAGTGGACATTGCCTTGAAAAAAAATATCTGAGTATGGCACCTTGTCAAAAAAAGTTGAATAAGAGTCCATGAAAAAAAAACAGAATCGCAGATGATGTCATACAGCTCCTGTCGTGTTTTGAACATCATTTTTTCATCGGCAGTTCATACAATTAACAAGATAGATTGAGTTAATTTGGTTCAAGTTACATAAAAGAAGGGAAAAGACGTTGAACCTTCGCAATAAATCTTATAATGATGCAAAAAGATATGATTTTTTTCTCCTCGAAAAACAAAGCACACTTAACAGAGTAGCACAAAAATGTGACATGGATATTGCTGGATTCACCTTTAAATATTCTTGAGAAAATTGGATATTCAATTTTCATTTCTTCAAATGATATATGTAGCTATCTATTTTTTCAAAACAATTACCGAATTAAACGTAAAGCTTAAAGTAAGGACAATACTTGAACAAGAAGAAGAGTCCGTTCCAAAGAATTGTATAAAAAAATCAGAAAAAAATGACAATTCTTAAGCCATGTACTTAGCTGCCACACTTGCAGCGAATGAAGATGAAAATGTAGCTGCGAGACCAAACTTATTTGTTATGTTCGTATTCTCTGCCATTTTTCAATGTCCGCAGTCCCACTGTCCGCTTACAGCTGATCTCAGGCTGATAATATGAGCGAGAAATGCGACGATGCCAGCTATATTAGTGTAATAATTTCAGACGCGGCGTTTGTGGATAATGAAATCATTTAAAAGGGCAGTGCGCAAATATTCATGATAAGTTCAACAAATTCTATAGGTAACTTGAGAATACCGTGATGTTTTTACAGAGATCTTCGATATATTTCATTTTTTACTGGACTGATCAATTCGAGACATTTTCGAAAATCTACTTAGTATGGCAACTATGCTCTTCTCAGCCGTTTTTCCACTAAACGCTCCCCACTATAGTCCTATCATTTCGAATAGGAGCGTCCTGCATTTCATTGATGAAATGTAGCATTGTACAGCGTTCTCTGTTTAATTGGATGTACATAGCAAGGATAGATATATGATCCAGGATTTAGGCAATTGTATCGAATGGCTTGACCTGGGGGCGTGTTGTTTATAACCGATGATGGCATCACAACAAAACATTTGTAGTTCCATCTGTTCTTGTTTATTAATCTGAGGACGGGATATTGTAGGTATATAGAAGCGCATTTTTAAAATTCGTTGCTGAGGCGTGATAGACAGACCTCAAGGCTACAAACCTAAAATAGTTTCACCTCATTGGCACTTCGTATAGAGGGTGATTCATATCAAAGTTACATTTTTTTAAATGGAACCTCCTGTATATTTTTACATATTAAGAAATAGCCCATTTCTCTGGTTTGAAAAATATTTTGATAACTTTCTGATAAGCCATTGGGAAAAAAATTTGATTTGAAATTTATATTTATGTCGTCATAGTAGGCTGACCAAATGTTATTTTTTCTAAACTTTCTGGACATGCACCACACATGGTATCTTAAACGAACCGTTCATCCGCAAATCACTATTTTTTGAAAAAGTGGATGTTTAAAAAAATATACAGAATAATGCTGACTATGAAATGACTTAATATGTAGGCCGTATGTACTAGCTTCAATTATTTTTGAGTTATGAGAAATTGTTATGACAATTTAGAAAATTTCAATCAAAGCTAACTTGATTTTTTCAAATGAAACTAGCTAACTTTTTTTATTCAATCGAATGTAGAATTTTATTAGCTTTCTGGCAATATACGGTTGTTAGTATCTATCTCTGGTAGTTTTCTTTCAAATCTACATTTTTCTATAAATTCGACGTTTCTATCTATTCTCAATAACTTCCCAATCAAGTAGGCCGTGGAAAATAGACTAAATTAAAATTTCTAATATTGTATCATGGATCTAAACACTGAACACCAAATTATAAACTGGGGACAGAACATCAAAAGAAGAAAACAAGGGCATTACCGGCACATTACTAATTATTGGTATAACATCTAACCTAGGTTCATAATTATTTATATGCATAAGCAAAACATCGTAGACTACAACATACATTTTGCCCCTCTTTCGAATAGTGCTAGCCATTTTCATCAAAAAGTAGCATTATATCTAGAAATTATCTTGTTATATCTAGTATTGAGAATAGATAGAAACGTCGAATTAATGGGAAAATGTGGATTTGAAAAAAAAAATACCAGAGATAGATACTAATAACCGTATATCACCAGAAACCTAATAAAATTCTGCATACTATCTACACACGGCCTACATAGAACTACATTAGGACATTTCAAGGTTAGTATCACCAAAAAAAAAAACATTTCTCTAACTCTTAGGATCAAAGCGATATTCATTTTCAAAAACTTCAACTTTTTCAAAAAATTGCGATTTGTGGGTGAACGGTTCGTTTAAGATACCATGTGTGTTACATAAAGTCTATCTGAAATTGACTGAAAAACCCAAAAATGTAATAATAAACAGGGTGTTCCATTCAAAAAAATGTAGCCCTGTTTACGCGATTCGAATGAAGTGAAATTCTGGTAGGTTGGTAGCCTTTAGGTCTGCCTATCATGCCTCGGCAACAGATTTTAAAAATCTGCCTGTATAAACCGACAATATCCCGCCTACGCACTATTGGCGCACCCTGTATAGTCAAAGGTCCGTTCGCTCTTTGTACACTGTTGCTCAACTTTTCTGGACCTACATACATTATCAAAATTTAATCTTGAATATTTTCAAGAAGGATGAATCAAAATAATAAATGAGTACTATTTTCCTCACACTAGCGTCCGGCCTCCAAGGAAAACCTGGAAAAAAATCTCCAACTTGTCCGGGGGAGAGAAAACACTTTCTTCCCTTGCCCTTGTTTTCGCACTACACTACTACAAACCCTCTCCATTGTATGTAATGGATGAAATTGATGCTGCTTTGGATTTCAAGAACGTCTCTATTGTAGCGTATTATATCAAGGTAAGGGCAGCTAGTAGAAGGTTTTATTCTTGTGCTTTTTATTCGATGAGCAAATCACAATTTGAGATTTTATTTCGGAATTTCGGAATTTCGGAATTTGACCGTATAATATAAAGTTGTGTTATAATCTAAGAGCCAGTGAATTTTTTTCCGTAAAAAGTTGCCGATGGCTTGAACTGTGTAGCCTTATGGCCCGTGATAGAAAACCATAGTCTGGCAGCATAAAATGGGGGAGTTTGGCGTAAACGTAATTTATTAGTCATTAAAAAAAATATCGAAATACTTACTGATGGTCAATTTTTGAGGAATATCATTAAGAAATGTACCACTAATAAAGTTGTAATACCAGACGATTTTCATGGGTTTAAGGCCCTGCCAGACGCCCTCAAAATACAAAAAAAAACAATTTTCGAAAAACTTGCCGAAACTTTTTTTTTGAACAAGGAGGGCTTATCGAATGTATTACATGCCAGATGATTTTATCGAGGATAAACCCTTGCCAGACTAGACGATACGGAGGTGTCCTTGCCGCCTGTCCCGGAGAGGGAAAGACAAGAGACAGAATCTTTTATACTACAAGTAGTAAGTAGGTTTATATATTTTATTCTTTTTAATGAACTAAGTACCTAAATCAAATAATGAACAATAATTGAATACAATATGAAATAAATGAAATCAATAAAATGGAAATTTGTATTTCTATTGAAATATCGAGAATATACAGGGTGTCCACTCTTAAGTGTCTAAATATCTGACGTTCAAAAATTGCTACATTCGTCAGTAAATGATATAATTTCATCTCCTTCGTCATCTTCATCGTCATCTGAATTGCTGTTAATTTCTCTTTTTTTTGTCGGATCGTCGGCTTCGTATAAATTTATCTTCTATAAAAATCAAATTCAAATACATGATATCAGTAATCACAACTTCTGAGATTAATTGAGGCAGTTGCTCAACCTCAAACAAGAAAAAGTCTAATGCATCATTAATCTGAATCCAGCCAAGTCCAACCGGAAGCAAACTGGTGGAATTTTGTCTGTGTGCATGCGTATCGCCATATACTGCTGTTGTAGTGCGATCTCCGTAGGTGTTGTTCAAGTTCTTTATGACTGGGTGGTATGAATGTTGCGTCAAAACTTTTACATTTCACGTTATAGTTTTCATTTTGCTCTGGACTATGAAAGGCTTTAAAAAAAATCATATCATGAAGCGTTTGCGTCCTTTGGTTGCTCTACACCATACATTTCGCAGACAAATCGTTCCAGTGTTTGGAAAACTGCACTTTTTTCAGACGAAGACATCAAATTGCCCAATGCAATGAATGTTTTCTGGTATTCTTCAGATATCAGTACAAGTTTGAACGGCCTACTTTTACCCTTGCGAAAAAAAGGCCGGATTATAATCGCAGTCTAAAACCTAAATAAAAAATATAAAAACGTTAATACCTCAAACGCTAACAGTGTCTGCGCGAATCCTGCCGGAAGAAATGAATATAATTGAGTTTTTTGATTCTCGACATAATTTTGACACTGACCATTTATTAGCATGTAACTCACAAATGGTTGCGAATTCAAAAAAGCGTTGAATACAAAAGTTGTAGATAATCAAATAGGCTTTTTTTTGTGTTAAGAACTTTTTTCTGCGATGCATCGTTTTCGAGATATAAGCGAAGAACTGAAAAATGGGGCCTTTCAAGAACCTCCTTGACTTTGGCTCTTCTCCTAAACGAGGGAACTTTTAGTATGATTGATAACCAAGTATTTCGAACAACTTTCTGAAGAAACCGGTTAAAAAAAACAAGTTTCGGCAAGTTTTTCGAAAACTGATCATTTTTTTGTACTTTCAAGGCGTCTGGCAGGGTCTTAAACCCTCGAAAACTGTCTGACATTCTTACAGGCTTATTATGGTACATTTCTTGATGATATACCTCAAAAATTGACCATCGGTAAGTATTTCGAATTTCAAGATTTTTTTAAGAACTAATCACGTTTACGCCAATCTTCCCCATTATACGTTGCCAGACAATGGTTTTCGATCACGGGGCATAGGGCTACACAGTTCAAGCAAGAATCTGTGCATCGTGCAACTTTTTACGCAAAAAATTCACTGGCTCTTAGACTATTACAATAATGACAGCTAACCAATTTTGGCCAATTAATGTATCGTACCACCTTATTTTGGGCAACAAATATTTTTACCCCTAGAGAATTACGATACCTTAGTGCAAATACCGCGTAACCCACAAAATTTCCGAATTTGACTTTTTGGTTGAGATCAATTGACTGGACTATTAGTAAAGTGATTTCAATCAAAAAGTCAAATTCTGAAATTTTGTGGGTTACGCGGTATTGGCACTAAGGTATCGATTAGAAAAAAATATATTTTTATTTAGCTTCTTTCCATAAATTCGACTCAATTTGTGACAAGAAATAATTTGCTCGCTCTTGTGTTCACCTGAAACAGAGTAGAGTACTATCCAACAAAGAACTGTACAATGGCGTCGTTTTCTGTCTCACTTTAACAGGTTAAGCGCCACAGCGGACACCGGTGTCCGATGCGAGATATTCGTCCTGGGCCATAGCGGACACCGGTGACCGCCCAACAATAAAATAATTATCAATCCTGCCTGGCCGAGAGGACACGCTTATGAGCAGTTTAACATGCTAGCGCGTCCGCCCTGGCCCTGCACTATTGAACGCTGATTTCAGGTTTGTCATAGTGAAATTGACGAATGTACTATTTGATTTTATTGGAACTATTGTTGAAAAATAAAATATTATCCATTTCGTACGTACGGTGAACTTAAAAACTATGTATATTTGTCGAAAAATAGCTTATACAATATAGATAAAAAAAGAGAATGAAATATGAAAAACTGCCTCTTCATTTAGCGGCCTTTATGGAATGAATTAAAACATTCTAGACAAAACCTAGGATTTCCTTCACACTGATCACAATATGTAATCACTTTTTTCACTTTATTTTTTTCAATCTGTCCCTCCTGCTTCTTTTTGTAGCACCCTTTGCAATACTTTCGATTTTCTCGTGCTTTACAGTCTAGTTTGGTGAACACATGAGCCCTCAAACTTATTTTTGGTTTAGGAATGTCTTCACAAACACGGTTATCCTCGAATTTTAGCAGACCTTCTATGACGGCATAACGAAAGTCACTGATTGACATTGCGCTTTGCTCAACTTCCTTGAAGATGAAGTGCGCATTTACTACTGACGTTCCTAATAAAATTTCTATAGCCACCTTTTTATACCATCGTATACTTCTACGTAGCGCTGTGCTGTAGCTTGACATTTGATCCGATAGGTCTATTGAACTTTTACCTGAGTTATAGTCAACTATGGCTTTAGGTTTTTCGACTGGCTGTCCGCGTCTCTGAAGTTCTACCATTTCATCATGATGATAAGTTGATAAGACTAGAACATCCCTTTTGTCTCGCCATTTTAGGACACATATTCCTCTGTCATCCTCTTGAGTGATAACTTCACCTTTCTTCAGTTTTTTTGTGATAACATCCACAGGGTTTCCTTTGCGATTAGACCGCAATGTTCCAAGGAAGTGCGTTTTGTTATCCAGAAGAATATGAGCAAGCTGTAGACTTGTGTACCAATTATCTGTTACACAAACTCTACCACACCCCAGAAGATCTTTGGCCAACTTCAGAACAATACTGGTCGACACTGCTACTAGCCCATCATTTTTTTCTTTTCCTGCGTATATCGATAAATTCCAGGTATACCCTTGTTCGCTGCACAGCTTGAATACCTTTATTCCATATTTATGACCCTTTTGAGGGTTATACTGCTTGAACAGCAGTCTTCCTTGAAAAGGTATCATGCTCTCGTCAATGCAGAATGTTTTTCCTGGTGTATATATTGCTTGATAGTTTTCGAGAACTTTATCCAAAAGAGGCTGCACTTTATACAGTCTATCTCCTTCTGGGCACTTGGAGTTGTCAGAGAAATGTAGCATCTTCAGCAGCAATTCAAATCTGTTTCGGCTCATTATTTTACCAGCTACTTCATTTTTGCACAGCCACTTCGTTGACCAGTAGTCGCGAATACATGTCATTCGGACTATTCCCATGTATCCTAGTAGACCCAAGAAATTTGCAATTTCTTTTCTTGATGTTGGCTCCCACGATTGCATCCTCGCCTGATTTGAAATATTCTTATTTTCTAGAACAAACTGGGTGGCATACAGATTTGTTTGGTCCGCTATTTCATCGAGAATGTGATTATTCACGAAAGCCGTATAATATTCTTCCGGCTTACATCCTTGTAATGCAGCGTGCCATTCGGGTTTTATGCCACCCGCAAATGTTTCATCAAATACTAAGTGATTTCCTATCGGTGGGCCCCATACCGATGTTGATAAATCTCGCAGAAAAATAGGTTCATCATCATCGAACTCTGCAGGTTCCGTTTCAGCTTCATTATCATCATCATGCTGGTATTTTCTCTCATGATGCTGCTGTGATCCACTTGCCAAGTTTCCAGGAATAAGAACCGGTTGTGATAGATCCACGGTGTGTAAATCAGGATCTTGAATTTCCCGGTCTAGACTCTCATAACTGTCAAGTCTAGGGCGTTTCGAAGCACAGTGACCAGAAGGTCCAGCTATATCATGATCACTCTCGGATGCATCAGAGTCAATACTGCTTGACGGACTGAAAGCTGGATCGTCAAAAGAGTCATCCAAATATGGATCATTTGAGTAGTCATCACCTGAAAATAAATAAAGAATGATAAAGGCATCCATATAAAGAATACATTTTGGACAACAGAAAGTACAATAATTATCTTCAGGATATTACAACACGTCTCGTCTAAGGAAACGTTGTAGTGAATACAAAATTCAAACTACTGAATGTGAAGTTATTTCCTCATCAGTAATGTTGTTGACAAGAAATATATATTTTTTTCATATCAAAATGTATTTCAAAGCTTTAGACTATTATTACGTAGAATAGGTACAAAATATACTTACTATCAGATTCAAGTTCTTTCATCTTCAAAGCTAATTGACATATTCTTCTAGAACGGTCACTCATTTTTACAAAAAAATGCTGATAATACTAGGCAAATATTTGAAATTGTTCCACAAAACACTTTTTACAAACACAGATGTAAACAAACTGAATTGCAGTTATTTCACATCCACATGGATGTCAATACGTGCAGTAAAAGTGATCGGTCATAATCGTGTCCTCTCGTAAGTACTGTTCCTACCGGCCGTAGCGGACACCGGTGTCCGAAATATTGCAGTGATTCCAGGCCAAAGCGGACACCGGTGTCCGCTATTTTTCTACACGCCATGGCGGACACCGGTGTCCGATATTTTTTTTTTAAACTTCTGATGAGAATAATCATGAAAATCAAAGATTATACTTATAAGTGAAACAAAATCATGAGTATAAGATGAAAAAAACTTCTTGGCCCAAAAGGTAGTTTTGTTCAAATAACCATGGCGCTTAACCTGTTAAACTCGCTGGAGTGGGACTAGTGGAAGCCGATGGATCGATATATGATTGGCGTATATGCAGTTTACTTACCAGGAGTTTTTTGAATTAATCGAAAAGCCATACTCTGCCTCTTTCTTCATAAAATTGATAACGTTATTTATGATCCCCTTCCCTTGACTATGTATAATGACACCACGTTTTTCAACTTTTCTAAGGGACATTATTGAAAACAGATCCTTCGCAAAGTTTTAACGCCAACAGCCTTCAATATATTCTTCATCAGCGAAGATTGACTACTCTAGCTAAAATGGCTAATGGAACTGAGTAGGCTGTAGTACTATTGATTACTGTCAGTCAAAAAGTTAATAAATTAGCCTAAATAATTTGGATCCTGCATGTTCAGTTCTAAAACAAGGTGATGTTCTCAATCAGCACCTTAGTTAGAACTGCGGGATACGGGAGGTCAGAGGGACCGCCCTTGGGCTACGTTGTCGCCTAAGCTAAATGCTGTGGCTTGACACCTATGTTGTCGCCTATGCTGAATGGCTAAAGGCTTGACGACAATGATCCAAGAGAGCAACTTCTCTCCTCCTGGAGGCTCCTCTTGGAGGTGCGCTATGGGCCCGCTGTGTGGCCTAGAATGTGCTGTGGTACCACTCTCACCTGAAATCTACATCTACATCTACATCTAGCTAAACTTTATAAGTCGATTATAAAATAATGAACAAGTTACAGAAAAAGAAAACTGTAACCCACATTTGAACCAAATGGACGAAAATATTGATGAACGAGAGATTTGACAATTTTTTTATTGATTGATGACGGCAAAAATGTTAAATTTAGCAATAATAATATCAATTTGTCGATCTATAACTGTGATTGCAGTTTGTGCTTTTATGCGGCTTTGAATGTTGCATCTAATTCTATAATGTTCATTGCAAAAACCACATCAGTCAGAAACTTTTGTATACAGGGTGCCACAGTTAAATGGATGCAAACTTGCGCATTTTTATGCTCAAGAAAGAAAATGCCATTTTTGAATTTGAAAAATTCCGACTACTTCCGGAGATATTCGAAAAAAAAACGAAATTTCACATAAAGGTTTTTATTATTTCCTGCGTTTTTTAAAATGAATTACACTTGATCATTGCCACTTTTTCTCCACTACAAGATGGTGGTATCACATTGAAAATCTGACGTTTCGTCTTCGAGCTGCCATCATCAACTTTATTTTTTTAAATACGGGCCTGGATTTTTTATTTTATTTTTAGTTATCTTCCGACGTCCTTGAGCAAAGCCGTCTATATTGTAATACAAGCCATGAAGTAATGGTTTTGGCAACACCGCGTGTGGTCTCGATTGAGGTTAACTGGTACTGTTAGAATCGACCGCGGAGCTAATGCGGGAGCGCCCCATATCTCTTATCTATGCACTCGCAATTTTACTATTTTATATGTATTGCGCAATTTTAATTATCTAGCCCTGATGATGCAACGGACCAGTTGCGAAACGTTGGCTAATTGATACTGATGTTTAATATATTGTCCAAGAAAAGCTGAAACCTTTTTTCTTCAACAATTCATGGCTTGTATTACAATTTAGACGGCTCTGCCTTGAGGCATTGCGGTGATTAGATTAGGGTGTAGAGTAATGGGTTTGTCTTAGCAACCTCAATATCTTCAATCGTTATTCACCTATTATTGTTATTTTCAATATGTTTTTAAAATGGCAATATTTTTGAATACTTTCGCAGAAATTGATTCAGTTTTTTATATGCAATTTTTCCATTCTCCATTTGGATTTAATTTAATTTCATTGAATGTAGCGTTATTGGATGTTATTTCGATTTTGGTTCAGTCAATTAGTTTTGTTTAGTTGTGCAGGTTTTCTCATAGGAATAACGTGTTGAATAGAGATGATTTATGAACCAAACTATGTGTTAGGAAGACAAGGGTTGCATAACTAATTTTCTCTGGTATTATTTTTTACATGAGTGTTTTTTTCGACGGTTGCGATATCTCAATGCATTAAGGACGTCAAAAGATAACTGAAACTGAAATAAAAATCCAGGTCCGTATTTAAAAAAAATGAAGTTGTTGATGGTCGCTCAAAGACGAAACGTCAGATTTTCAATTTGATACCGCCATATTGTAGAGGAGAAAAAGGGACAATGAGAAAGTGCAATTCATTTTGAAATATCTTCCCAAATTAACTCAGGAAATAATAATATCGTTTTTGCGAAATTTCGTTTTTTTTTCGAATATCTTCGGAAGAAGTGGGAATTTTTCAAATTTCAAAATGACATGTTGTTGAGCATAAAAATGCTCAACTTTGCATCCATTTAGTCGACCCTGTATCTTTTATAATGACTGAGATCCCCATGCATGCACTCGAATCTGTGGTACCCTGTATAAAATGAATAACTTCACATTTTTGAAACCTCATTTATCGGATCATAATTCACGCTATCAAGTTTTTTGGATTCCTGAAAAGTTTTCTTCATTGATTTATGTGGTTGCAATTTGGCAGCCTACAAAAATAACTGAAATAAAGTAATGCGTGAAAAAAATCCTCACAAAAACTGAAGCCCTGATCACAGATTATTATTGATGTTGGTGATAATTCACCATGATCCAATGATCATAGGTAAACGTCTGGCAACATCGAACTGCGGCCTGCAATTATGAGGGATGCATGTTCAAGGGACGGCTTCCGTTGGTGTCATAAATTCGATAATCGGAATCTCACGCAACGCTGCCAGTTAATTTATGAATCGTTTTTCTACATCAACAATCACTGGAAGTCGTGGTCGCGCCACTGACGCATGAATGGGTGTTGCCTTATTTGCCTGAGAGAGTCCAACGCTTGTCTTGATGACTCATGGTGTATAGTTCTTAGCTGAATCGTACTCTACAATGGAACAATTGCATTACAATAGCTCACTTGAGAGCGAAAATTTTCAAAGTAGTCTTAAACTATAAAAACATTTCAGGAACGTACAAAAAATGCCCAATTCATCGTTATCAGTTTGAGGTATAATATGTTCGAGTTAAGCGATCTCATGGTTGGAATCTACAAGACTCAGAACGTATCGAAGTCCATTGCTTATGATCACAGAAGAATAACCGGTAAGTTTTTTTTATTATAATGCAGAGTGTTCAGATCAGGAGTCCGAACACAAGATGTTCCAAATTTAATAAAATATTGGCTTTTCTTTGATTTAATGAAGACCACTTTCTATATTATGTTGTTGAAATTTGTTGGGCACATACTAACAATCCACTATTAATCCTTTTTTGGGGGAAAATTATGTTTCCATTATCACCAGTGGCGTCCGTATAGGCATGACATTGAATATTTCGATCGAAAAAACTATTCGCCAGTGAGAATGATCTCTTGACTGGTGAAAGTAGAACAACACTTTTTACTTTTGTTTATTTAACGATCCAGCAATTTTGTAGACGAGTGTGAGTGATTTGTTGGGTTTGAGGATCAGTGAATTAAACTCCAGTTAGCTTTAAAACTAACTGGACATTCACTGATCCTCAAAACCCACAAATACTTTTTACCTCAAAAAAAGTGGTTTATTGATTCAACCCACCGAATTTCAACTAAATACAGGGTGAGTTTTTTGTCTAGCACAAGGATCTCAGAAACTATAGCAGATACGAGAAAGTTTGAATGGGCAAAGATTTGCAGTTTTGTGAGATCTTCTCAAAACCATTTTGAGTTTTTAAAAACATGACAGCTGTCAAAAGATGTTTAAAAAAACTGATTTTTAGCGATTTTCTAAAACGCCACTAGCTACGCGAATATTGATTGTTGGAAAAAATGTTAAATACAAAAGTATTAGGGAATTCTGCTTGTAATGAAATTACATTAAAACATTTTTTGTCACACCCGTCATTTTTGACATATGACGTAAACGTATGTTTTTCTCAAAGGAAACCATATTGAATTATTTTATAGAGAATTTTATCACGATTCTAACGATGTATCATATGATAGTTTTTATGGGCATTTATTGTTTTATTTTCTGATACATGTTTTACCTCAAAGTAGCTACTCTAGTTATCTATGGAAAAATACCATCCAATGTATGATTACCATAGTGGTTCAAAAAATTTTTTGCTAAAATGGAGTTTTCCAATATAGAAAAACGCGATATTGTAGAATGCTATCTCAAATGCTGAAAAATCTGCTGAGGATTACTCTTGTTTATGACCACCACAAACCCTCCGATAATTCGGTTTTAGATTTTTTTGTTTAGCGCTGTGACAAATTTTACAAAAAAACTTATTCTACAATTATAGTTAAACCTCGAGCTGCTGTAATTGAAGCTTTCAATAATATCAATGAGCAATCTCTAAGAGAGGCAACTAATTCAGTTTTGAAAAGCTGCAATGTTTGCATTAACACCTAATAACGGTGGCATTTTCGAAAATATATTGTAAAAACTAAATAAATAACCTTGGTAACCACACCATCAATGCTTTATTTCATTTATTCATCTTTTACCATAGGTAACTGGATAAACTCATAAAAAGTTTATTTTTAAAAATAACCATAACTCATATGATATATCGTTAGAATCGTAATAAAATTCCCTATAAGGATAAAATTTATTATGGTTATAGTTTTAAGTTTTTTGTTACCGTTAAAAATGACGGGTGTGACGAGAAATGTTTCAATGTCATTTTATTCAGAGTAGAATTTCCTGATACTTTTGTATTTATCATTTTCTCCTACAAATAGTATTCGCGGAGCTAGGAGCGTTTAAAAAATCGCTGAAAATCAGTTTTTTTTTAATATCTTTACAAAACTGTAAATCTTTGCCCATTTATACATTCTCGTATCTGCTATAGTTTCCAAAATTCTCTATGCTACTATGGGCTTACTATTTTCTATTGGCTTTCGAGATCACGTGGTATTTCCGCCATTTTGCGAAATATGTCCCTTTCTATAAACATCAAACGTGTTTGCAACTTTTTCGAGATAGCCCATGTTACGACGAGAGTGAGTTTTTCAATAATATTTCAGTCAAATTACAAAAGTCTAGAATTTTAAAATGAAATACCAGAAGGAAACATGATATTTCCACCGATAACTGAATAATAATGTGGATGATCAATACCCCCTATTTCAGGGGATATTAGGATGATACGTCGACAATCTATCAACTCTGCGTCATAACCTCATAACCTCACAAGTCACAACATCAAAATAATCATAGTATTATCTACCAAAATATCATGAGAACAATAATTACACAACTGTTTGTGATGATTTGATTAGTAAGGCTTTTGCTCAGAATACCACTGAGTCTAGGTGAATATCTGATGCGATATGATATTATAAATCTTTTTTACGTAAATTGGTATCATGAAGTTATTTCCAAAACATTATTTAATTTAAGATTTACTAGAAAAAGAACAAATTGTTTTCAAGTTTTATTCCAAATAGGCAGCTATTAATATTCATTGCAATATGGCAAAATCGCGGAAGGGCAGATATAACCTTAAATAATTCTCTATTGTCACTGAACCCTATGCTAGACAAAAAAAACTTACCTTGTAGATGAAAAAAAACTTAATATTATACCTATCTCTTCAAAATTTCAACATCCTGTGATATATTATACTCTGTAGGTGAATAATAATATTATTTGGATTTCAGGTGCTCGTGCTTTAACCCAAAATCTTCATGATACCCAAAGAGAGGAGATGCAAGTTGACTTCGGTGAGTTGTTTCGATATCTTATTCACTCGATATTTTTTTCTATGTAACTTTCAGAGAAACAGACTGAAGAACAATCTAAAGACTCGGAAAAAGTTGGTTTGGTTCGTGACTCATTATCGACTGTGCCCATGGAATAAGCTATTTTGTATGGACTTTTTGTGAAATAAATCAAAATATCGAGAGAATTGATGTCTGACCAGTCATTTCAAACATTTAAGACAGTTCAGGGTGATTGTTTATATTTTACTCAGTAGATATCTCAGTTATTTTTGGTTTTACAAAAAAGTTAAAATGAGCAAATTTGCAGTATTTCTCAGAATCCGATGTTTTTATTTTTAAGGAAAACCCTGTATATATTTGGCTAGATTGATAGATCTTTTTCTTCTGATTGCAAATATACCATATATGTTGGTATTTGATTCAGCCGGTCTTGAGCTATTCAAGTGCAAAGTCTCATAATAATCACATCGGTTGATCTCATTGAACTCCATACTACGTAGAGTTGAACACATTAGAGAAGTCCACATCACGTGACGTAGCCTGCGCGGCGAGAAAATTAGGTCGTTGTCACCATAGGCGGAGACATATGATTATAGATAGAATAATATCTTTATTCACTATTTTTTCAGTTTGCCTATACCATATACCATAGAGAAATTCTCTGTGACTAAACTTTAATTTATCGAGCCGACTCTTATAAACCCTTCGACCATAAACATATTCAATTTCATTGTCGAAGTATAAACCCGACGACGAGACGCCGCTGAATCATCCGGTTGCTAGGATACGACAGACGCTTTCCACTGCGCATCCATACGCCGAGCCACGTGATGAGGCCTTCTCTAATGTGTTGAACCTGGAAAGGACCCGGTCGTTGTCGACAACGAATCGAAAAGTGTGTCATTCCTGATATGAGTAAGAAAGAGATAGATATCCGTAACTATCGCTATCTCTCTCTGCTCCATGAATATAGGCCAATGAGTTAGAAAGAGATATATATCCGTAACTAACGCTTTCTCTACCTGCTTCACTGTCAGTAATAAGCGGGTCCGTTCCAGGTAGTATGGAGTTCAATGGTTGATCTGGATTTTACCGTATCTTAACAACTCAGATCAAGGTTATGTCCCAATAATAAGATTTTTAAAAACTTTGAAATTGAATAGCGCAAAGACGGCTGAACCAAATGCCAACATGTATGGTATTTTTGGAATCAGAAGAAAAAGATCTATTAATCTAGCCAAAAATATACAGGGTTTCCAACTTGAAAAGTACCATGTTGTGTAGAAGTTTTGGGTTTTCGATGCATTTTGGCAATTCTTAGTATCGGATTCTGAATGCCCATAAAATACTGCAAATTTACTCATTAAAACTTCTTTGTAGAACCAAAATTAACTAAGATATCTATTGAGTGAAGTATCAACAATAACCCTGTAGACATAAACACACAAAAAAACTAAAGACGTACTCCAATAATGTTGAAAAAATTAACATAATATGGTTTCTTAAAATGTAGTGAGCAATGATATAAACTTGCGCATGGCTTGTAATTTGATTCGAGATTTTGTCCGATGAAGTTCAGCAACATGAGGAGTCAATTCTTGGCAACTTTTCACTCTAACCGCAATGCAAGTGTGTTCCGGACTTATGTAGACATAAAGCAATGAGAATAACAATTATTAAGGGTCTATACACGCTAATAGCGCGCTTTTTCACTATGTAGATGCTTATAAACTAGCTCTGTGTGATTGTTATTGTGGCCCGGCTTTACTATCCTAGCAAAATGCTACTTATCGAACTAGCCGAATAGAAGAAAAGCTCAATAGTGGCGTAGGCTTTGTGTAATCGACCCTTTAACAAAACGAAAAGCCGCTGATCTAAATCTTCTTAGTGAAGAGGCGTGTTGGCGCGATTGAAACAAATCCTTTATCTGCATTTTATAATTTTGTGCATTCCGAAAAAATATGTATTCCTGGTGACTTTGAAATGTTTGATAATATAAAAAAAACGTACAGGGTGTCGCACTCAAGATGGATACAAGTCAATATCTCAGTTATTTCCTGAAAAACGGAGTTCATTTTTGGTATGAAAAATACTGATGTTCCAATTTTGTTGAAGATTGTGTGTAAAGGGTGTGTCATAAAAATCCCCAACTATTATACAGGGTGGACCAGAAATAATGGCACATACGGTAACAGAAGATTCCTCATACAAAAATATTGCGATCGACCCGAACTTGCCTATTGCGAAAGTTGATATCAAGAGAGATACAGGGTGTCAAAGGTAAATAAATGTTTTTAATTTTTTCGAATAATCTTTGAAATTATCAAGTCATTTCGATGATATTTGGTATATGGGGTTGATTGACATGCAAAATTCATATCTGGCCTTGGTATTGCTCTTACATGTAGGGGGCGCTACTTACACATCTTTCCACGCATTCAAATAGTCATAACTTTTTTATACACAATCGAACATTTTTTTTAATTGAAAAATTGATTATTCCGTAATTTTTACGTAAAAAGGCATACCTTGTAAAAGCGGATAGGACTAACCTTTTTCAAGATATTTGCACTTGAATCAATCCATGCAATGTGGTTTCGAATGGCTAATTCCGAAAATAAACATAGGGGGTATCGAAAACGGCGTTGTCACGGTAATTTTGACAAGTGTCTCGATGTTCAGTGGTTCTTATAAAAAAAAAAAAAAAAAAAAAGAATAAAAAAATAAAATCTTTTTTTTTGTGAAGAAATAGAGTCAAGAAACATTGAGCATTCAAGGTAATGTCAAAATTACCATGATAACGCCGTTTTCAGAGCCCCTTATGTTTATTTTCAGAATTCTCCATTTAAATCCACATTGCATGGATTATTTCAAGTTCAAATATCTTGAAGAAGGTTACTCCTAGCCACTTCTACAAAGAATACCTTTTTCATGTAAATATGATAAAAAAAAACAATTTTTTAATTTTAAAAATCTGTACGAGTGCGTACAAAAAAGTTATGACTATTTGGATTAGTGAAAAGGTGTATAAGTGGCACCCCCTACAAGTTAGAGCAATTCCGTGCTCAGATTTGAATTTTGCATTTCATTATTCAAATAAATCAAAAATTAAATTCAACTTTCGGAATAGATAAGTTCGGCTCAATCGCAATATTTTTGTGTGAGGAATTCGCTGTTACCGTATGTCCCATTATGTCTGGTCCACCCTGAATATTAGGAAACAAATATTAAGTAAAGATGACCTTATAATAATAATCTGTGTACCTATTGATACGACTGATTCAAGGATTATCAAAAAACAGTTTTTCCGCCACACTCAAACATCCCGTTTTCAATTTATTTAATACCCCGAGGAAAATGTGAGCCATATATGAACCATCCCCATATCACACCTTGGTCATTTGGAAATGCAAATTGTCCATTGCAACATACCAAAAATCACCATCCACTTTTTTATACCGAGTGTCAGCTTAGTGGACAGTGAATACCCACTATTTTTTTTGAAGCATTAGTTTGAAGTCAACGTTTATGTTCGACAGCTGTAATCTCAGTAAATACAACTGTAGTACCGTATGATAAACAAAGTTCAAAAGCCAGATAGTCAGTTACTACAAAATCAAATAGGCAGTCGGCACGGAGTGGTCATGCCACTGTCTCGAATCTAATTGATGATGACATTCTGTAAATCGGATCATATGGTAGCTATACGCAGGTTCCGGAAGACATAAAGCCATATGTTACTCCAATCTAGCGAGAAGATACACGCTCCTTTCTTGGATAAAGGACTGGTTTGGTACACGGACTCCTCCAGGACAGATGATGGAGCTGGGACTGGCATATATGCCACTGAGCCCAGCACAAGCCTTCACATCCCTCTAGAAAATACCACATCAAGTGAAAATTTCTAGACTGGGCTGCAACAACCAGAACATTATTGGCATACCGTCGATAAAACGGACGAAGTAATGCAAGCTATCTGATAAAAGAGGTGGTGCTGACGGGACACTTATGGCAAGTCGCAATTCAATCAAAAAAATGCCATTTTTAAAATGGTAAAAATTGACGTGACATTTGACTCACTAGTAAAAGATTTATAGTATCTTTAAAATAGAATAGCTGAAATAAGATTCAGAGATTCTAACTGATGAAATATAATGAAAATTTTCCTTTTAGAATGATTCAAGCCCAGAATGGGAACGATAAATTACTTCCCTATCAAAATATGGATTGATGCATTTAGTAAAATGAATAATACACAAGTTATTTGTATTTGTTTTATTTATCTATTCTGGAAATAAATTTACATTTTTTTTGGTGAGTGCAAATAATGTTCTTCAAAATTGAAATAAAATTCACTTCAATGCATATAAATCACTCATTTTCACTTTACTGTCGATTTAAGCTTTCCAAAAAGCGAATACAAGTGATGTTAATAACAATTCAAAAATTCAATTTAGTAATTCATATCCATTTTGATAGATAAATCAGGAATCGTCTTACACATTCAATAAACAATCGTCAGTCGGCACGATGCCGCTGGATTTTTGGTCAGTCGAACTGCATAAGATGCCGCGCGCCAAAGAATCCTGGTCATTGCCCTGTACTTGCCACCTATTATAAAATGATAATATGCAGAGAATGAGTGCCTATCACGATTCCACAATATGCAGACTATGTGGTGAAGACGAAACTGCCTCACACATCATCTTTGACTGTAAAAATCCAGCTAACAGAAAAAATACGTCATTTTCGGTGTGCGGGCAAGGACCACATTTGGAAGGTTACGGAAAATCATTAGAGGGATTGGACTTGCGAGAAAGGCACAGCCCCGCAATAAACAGCAACACTCTACTTTGTTTGAATGTTTTGTGTCTCACCAGCTCACCACGAAATAACGTTTGTCATTATGGCGAAACAGTCATAGTTATAAAACAATGGAATGGCAATTTCTGCACAGCTGCGTAGGTTCAATGTCGTATCTTAGCCTCTACGCTACTAGACAGGGTCTTTTGAAGGGACAATGTATCTGGGATAGTAAAAATCATACGCTTATAAAATTTTACACACAGAGGTTCTCGACCATGAATCTTCTCAAAATAGTGGCAATTTTCCACCACTTATGATTATACCGGAACTTCCTTATTTCAAATGGCAACCTCCATTTTTCATTACGCATTCAAGATACCGTTTTGAAAGTTATGATCAGTTTAGGTATCAAGTGTTGTCTATGGTTATCTTTGACCGTTTCAGAGATGTTCGCATTTTGAGAAAATAATTGACACTCAAGGAAGTTAGTTTGACGCTTTGTATTCCATGGACTATTAGACGTTAAACAATTAAATTTTGAGGGTACCTATATTGATGGTTATTCAAATATGCATAATCATTTTTCTCAATAATCTACAGGGTCTTCATAAATTATATAAATAAAAAAAACTCGGTTATTGCACATGGAATGCCCCTTTTTTTATTTCAGGTATTAATTTTAGACAAAATTTTCTTTCGATTCGTGTAGTAAGTGTCTACACTGTCCTTTACCTGAAATTTATAGTTTTTATGTTATTCACATTTTTTCAATGAACTGATATTTTTTATACAAATCATTATTGACATGAAAATAAAAATTAGTAATACCTTCCTGTGTAATGGGATCTTGGATTATGACTAATTTTTCTAACGAAGATTATTATTTGAACCTGATAATAATTTATGGACATCGCCATAAGAACGTCAATCGTACTTCAGATTTATTCAATGTGCGTTTTCCCACAAGAAGGTGAACCAGGGAGTATTCTAATGCCGTGTTGAAAAATTTTACAGCCAGTCTTACAGCCAAAAGGACCGCATCCATAAATGATGCTGAAAAATATTTCAATGTAAGGTATCGTGTTCAACAATTTATAGAATTTGGAAAATGCACAAGTACAAAGCCTTTATCGGGGTGGAGTTCTGTGAGTTTATGCTGATCAAATGTCAAAAAGATGAAAACTTTTTGGGAAATATATGGAGCGATGAGGCAAAATCATGAAAAATATCCCAATGTCTTCTGTGAGAGAGGACCAAGTTTTTTGCCATGTCATTTATGATGAAAATTTAGCCGTGATGTCTGGAAATTGTGATTACAACTGTGGACGTTTCGCTTGACAATTTGCCTCGTCAACAGCGGATGTCAGTAAGGTACCAGCAAGATGGCGCTCCGGCCAACAATTATAACGAAGTGGGAAGAAAGCTCGATATTTTATTTAAAGATAGGTTTGGCAATAATGTTTCGCATGAATGGATTTCACAACTTTAGACTTCTTTTTGTTAGGTCCAGACACCAGAACTAATCTGCAACAGAAACAGTTCTCTAGAAAAGTAGAAGAATGCTTGGATTAAAATGACAATAGGATTAAAGAACCTTGACGTTTTTCGATGTACTTTTTTTTAAATACGTGTAACATACCTATTGACAGTTATCGGGTTGTAGTTTCCATGGCGACAGCATTTTGTTCATGGAAATCATGACTGGTATAAAAAAACTACTCTATAAAGAAAAATACAGGGTGTCCGGAAATGTTATTAAAAGTTATTATAAAGTTTTTCTCGAAAACGGTTAGACTCATCGAAACAAAAGTAGTACCCCTTTTTTATGTCAAAAGGTTAGGAGAATCCAAAGTCGCATACAGTGTAGCACAAAAAAGATGGGACCATTCAAATCAAAGTATAGGTTCGTATGTGGCGCCCTCTACAAAATGCGAAAAAACCGTGGGCAAATCTGAATTCCTCATCCCAATAAAGCCTCAGATACGAGAATTCATCAAAATGTCATGAGCGTGCCAAAAGACTGCAAATCAAATTAAGGTTTAACACCCCAAAAAATTTGTCAATAATCAACATCTGAAAGAGCATTTCATTTGAGTCTATGAACATGTGTTTGCAATCGTCTCGGTAAAAAAATTCAGAGTGTTGAAAGTTGAGGAAAGTTTAGATTTTTTGTCTGTAAAATCGAAACGCCATTCAGAGAGTATATCCGGGGTTTTTAAGCTTCTTGAGAAATTTGTTTGAGTTTAACTTTTCGAGGACCTGACCTAGAGCGACTCATATTTCTTTTATCAAAGAAAAATGTGGTGCTTCATCAAGTTTTCACGAAGTAAAAACCATGTTCTGATTTTCCGTTCAATTTTGAGGAAATAAGGTAACGTGAGTTTTTCTTCCTCGATGCGTCGTTTTCGAGATAAAAAATTAAAATCAATGAAATGCAGAAAAACTCACTTATTTCAAGCTCTAAGAAAAATGGAAAATCAAATGATTTCATAACATTGCTCGAAGTGTTGCGCTTTGTTGCTTGGAAAAGAAAAAAACTCCAAACTCCAACCAAAAAATCGAAATTATTATTCTTATTATTATTATTTTCTAACGAAATTATTATTAAAATTATTTTTAACGAAACGTTTGCGGACACATGTTCATTTACTGAAAGTGATTATCCTACCATACTCGGTTCACCATGTCAAAGTGCGGACTTTTTTCAGACTCACCCTGTAGATACTATGCATCTTGGGCCAAGTAACTAGATCATTTTAAACGGAAAGGTTGGTACAGAACCGTAAAACAATAGCCTTGTTCTAGCAACGATTCCAAATGGTACAGAATCGTCCGGAGCTTGCGCATCAGGTGCTCAATTCTCCAATTAGATCCGTATACGAATGGTGTAGAAAATCAAATGCATATTCGTATACGAATTTTTTGGAGAATTGAGCACCTAAATCTGTTGCGCATACCATAGTTCGCGTTCTAGCAAATTGAAACTGGGATTTTGACTGTCAGTCAGATGGTTCTAGCGATAAACAATTTTAGTTTTCAAACTAGTTGAAAACCGTCAAAACAGTCCACAGGAATTCGAGCGGATTTTTAGTTAGTGACATGCGCAGAAAGTTTTTCAAGTGTTCGTAGTTCTACTTTCGATCGATTGGTTTTTTGATTTGAATTTTTGTTTATGGTCTGTTAAGTTAATTTAAATACTTAATTATCAATCAATTATTCCTTTTGATCGAGTTCTGTGAATAATTAAATTATTCGTATTTGAAACACAGGTGGGATAGTTTTTTCAATGTTTAGAAAATACCTAGGTACCTTAGTTGAATAATTATTTTTCTTGGTTTGAGGGGCCAAAAATGTCATCAGAGTCTTCAACTTCAACAAGTTCAGATAAGTCAAATTGGAGCTTTGCTTCTGATTGAGATCATGAACTTTTAGAGCTGGGATTCTTATTCGCTAATAATAATCCCAAGAATCCCAAGCCGGTCGCCACCCGATCCCAGGATAAACATGCGCAGTAAGACAATCCACAAAATTGGTTTCGAACCGTCACCAATTTCATGCTAGAACAAACCTAATATGTCTCTTTAAATCATTTTATTTTTCAGTAGGTGCAAGGAATGGCCATTTGTTTCTTTGAAACCTCAATTATAATGGTTCGGATCTCTCATTAAAATCACCTAATGTGTCAAATATCTATAATCTATATTGAAAATCTCACACAAATGAATTCAAAACAAATTATTCTACATTGAAATAATTGTCATTAACCTACAAGCTGCTCGCTGACGGGTCCCTCAGGTTTTGATTGTGCTGCTTCCTCTTCCCTTTGTTTTACCGCTACGGCCGTCTCTACTAACAAATACAAATAACGAAAATTGCCTTGCTCGTCTTGTACCGGCTCAGTTTGCGGTTCAATAATATTGGCCGGCATCACAACTACTTTCGGGGAGGGCTCTGGATTGGGCAAAGGGGATTGATGATAAGGTACAGGCGGTGGTTGGATTCTGGAGGAAAAAGGAAAGGTACCATTTTCTGAAATCCTAGGAAAACTCTATTTTATCTATAGTCTATTTACCTACCTGTTGTCTACTTGCTGATTAATATACTGGTATTGTTGAGGCCATACTTTATCCTCTTCTCCACTAGATTCCTCGCCTTCCTCCGATTGATAGAACAACGTCATATTATTTTCGCTAATATTATTGACAGGTTCGTATTCTTGATAGCGCATGCGTTTGGGAGGGGTGGCATATTGTTGAAATTGCGCGTGATATTCTTCAGCATATCGCACAGGATCAAAGCCCACACGTCCCTGGTCACACACCATATTACTTGCTAATAATTTTTTGCCTCTTCGACTTATGGTGAAGTTTAAAGGGTCCTGGCCTTCTCTTCGAATCATATCTGGTAGGATACGTCTGCGTGCGTTAATAAACCAGTTACACACTTGCAAAACTGTCAAACCAGCTTCATGAGCTAAAGTCAGCTTCTCAGCATCGCTGGGATATGCGTTGTAACGATGGTCGTATAACCAACGTTTTAAAATTTTCACCGAATGCTTCGGAAGATTTCCTCTTCGCTTTCGCACCGGGATTGGAGGATGAGGGTATCCTCCCATGCTGTGGTGGGGCATGTGAGTCATTTCATGCATATTCTGAAATGTTGTTACTCATTATTATCATAATATCCGTTCCGTGAGTTTGTTTTTGTTATACAGGGTGTCTCTGAAATGACTGTACAACGCTTAACCACAAATTCCTTAACCAAAAATAAGGTGATCTAGGCAAACTTACCTATATCCAAAATTGCTTCGTTAAGTCAACAGACAGCGTCAAAGATTCAAAAAAATAGTATTTTATTTAACGAGCATATACTGGGCCAAATATTACACTAGATTGAAATTTATATCACGAGCCGAAGGCGAGTGTTATTGATTTTATTCGAGTGTAATATGTTCATTATATGCGAGTCAAATACAATGCTCTATCTACAACAGACAAAAAAATTGGAAAAAAAGTCACTAAATAAAGCCAAAAATAGTTGTGTTTAGGCCCACTGCCCGTGAATAAAGAACCTGCCCGTGGATAAAGAACTATGATCGCTGCGTTACTGGTAATACTCGCATATGATTGGGCCACTGCCGGTGAATAAAGAACCTGCCCGTGGATAAAGAACTATGATCCACGGGTTTCTCTCAGGCCATGTAATATTTGTGGAACATTTTATATCTATAGATGGTTGCATAAAACAACTATTTTTTGACAGTTGTAGATAAAAATGTTTTTTCTACATTTTTCAAAAACGTGAAAATCAATTTTCATAATTTTTGGTACCT
This sequence comes from Orchestes rusci, assembly GCA_958502075.1. Classification (NCBI taxonomy): domain Eukaryota; kingdom Metazoa; phylum Arthropoda; class Insecta; order Coleoptera; family Curculionidae; genus Orchestes; species Orchestes rusci. Next base: position 11,061,164 of record OY293313.1, on the reverse strand, counting down.
TTAGTCTTCGACCATGAAATAACGTTTTTTGTTTCTATAGCGACCAGTTGAAATTAACCGGAAGTGTTATAAAGGTGACGTATGTAGTTATTTTTTTTAATCTTTTTTGGCATTGACTTTTTGATAATTCAGATATTTTTATCTAAAAGTGTATGGGGGAGTTCTTCTCTTTCCTTAAAAATTTTGCTGATAAGTGGTTGTGCCAAAAGAAAACTGTTTTCAAACAGCTTCACAGATATTTTACTATTGAATATTTTTTTCTAGCATAACAGCTTATCCCAGCAAAAAATGTTTTTGAGAGAGGTAAAAATGTTCATACACACTGGGTTATTAGATGAAAACATCTGAACCATCAGAAAGTCAATTCCATAAAAAATCAGTGACGATCTTTTGATTTTTTATGGAATTGACTTTATGATAATTCAGATGTTTTCAACTAATAGCCCAGTGTGTAAGAAAATTTTTTCCTCTCTTGAAAAAATTTGCTGGGATAAGTAGGTAGTTATGCTAGAAAAAAATAAATCAATAATAAAATATCTGTGAAGCTAATTGAAAATATTTTTTTTCTGGCACAACCACTCATCCCAGCGAAATTTCTCAAGAGAGAGAGAAACTTCCCAATACATTGAACTATTAGATAAAAACATCTGAATTATCAAAAGGTCAATTCCAAAAAAAATCAAAAGAAATAACATGTGAAGTCACTTTTATAACACTTCCGATTAATTACAACCGTTCGCTATGGAAACAAAAAACGTATTCAATGTTCCAAGACTAGGTACCAAAAATTATCAAAATCGATTCGTACGTTTTTGAAAAATGTAGGAAAAACCAATTTTTTTTTCAATGTTTGACGCCCTCTGTAGACTTTACGAAGCAATTATAGATATAGGTAAGTTTGCCTAGATCGCCTTATTTTTGGTCAAGGAATTTGTGGTTGAGCGTTGTACGAGGTGTTACCGTATATTTCGTCTGCAGACTAACCCGCTTATTACGCAAGATAGCTGAGACTTCAAATACAAAGTCGTTAGGTATTAACATGAAAAATAATTTTTTGTATACCGGGTGCACGAGAAAAGTGTGACAGACACAACTTGCATTTTTTTAAATGGAACACCCTATATATTATTTTATAATCAAATAGACATTATTTTTCTGATCTCAAAAATATACATGTCGTAGGCATTCCTTCCAGCCGTTTTCAAAACATTTGAGTTCTAAAGTCGGTTTTTTGGTATTGACAAATTTAGTATCTATGACTACAATAATTGTTTGAACATCATTCATTAATTTTTATCCTTCCAATAATCTAAACGAAGAAATATAACAAGTGAATACATTTTATTATTAATAAATTGATATCATAAAATGCAATCATTGAATATGCCCGGCATTATTCACAACACATTTTCTTAAATGCATTTTATGATATCAATTCATTAATAATATAATGTATTCACTTGTTATATTCGTTGTAATAATATTCAAACAATTATTTTAGTCATAGATACTAAATTTGGCAATACCAAAAAACCAACTTCAAAACTCAAATATTTTGAAAACGACTGGAAGAAATACCTACATGTTGTATATTTTTGAGATCAGAAAAATAATGTTTATTTGAATATAAAATAATTAAATAGGGTGTTCCATTCAAAAAAATGCAAGTTGTGTCTGCCACACTTTTCTCGTGCACCCGGTATACAAAAAAATATTTTTTTTCTGGAGGTTCATGTTAATACCTACCAACTTTGTATTTAAAGTCCCTGTCAATCTTGCATATTAAGCGAGTTAGTCTGCAGACGAAATATACGGAAACACCCTGTACAGTCATTTCAGGGACACCCTGTATTTAAAAACATAATGGAAACGAAATGATCGTCTTCGCAGAATTAGATTCGTACCTATTTCTTTCAAGCAACAAAAACAATCTATGTAATGCTTAAATAGCAAAAAACCGTTTTGCCTATTATAATGGACAATTTGTACGTTTTCTGGAAATATGAAAAATATAAGAATAAGTAAGTACTGATGCCATTGATGTTCAAAAAATCAACCTACGACCTCTATTAATGTAGTAATCACCGATTAATGAGCGCAAATCAACATCCACGAAGTCACAGAATACATATTTATCTATTTCCGTCTGGCATATCGACTGTAATAACTGTCTCTCTCGAGAGAGGGTAATTTAGCTCTGCCCCGTTTTCGATCATACAGTGAAATTTGCGTTTTCTTTTCCATTTATTTAGTATATTTTTGGTTATTTTAGAAACATTTTTTCGCAGATGACTTTCAAATATTGTCTAGAATACGTATACAAAATTTCAAGTCATTTGAAAATGTATGCAAATTGTCCATTACCATGGAGCGATTTGAAAGATTAGAGCAGAAGAAGATAGGGGAATTAAGAACTTACCTCATATCCTCTCATCTCTTGTTCATTACCGCTACTGCTCTCGTCACTACTGCTTTCACCATGATATCCTCCAATGTTTCCGAATTGGAACCCATTCGCGTAGTTTTCTTCGAAATTCTGGCTCATCTTGATATCTCAACAAGAAAATGTGATTATGAATAAGTTTTGGACTTGCTGTGAACGTTACCAGGGAAACGCGCTGTCGTTTGATAATTTCACTGCCAACTTTGGCATTGTCGCGTTGATTTTGAGATGTTTAGTCGTGTTCCATAATACTGCTCCATACTCTACTCAGTCAAAACCTCCTGGAGTTGTTGACTCAGTCCAATAAAGATGTCGGTTCGTCAAAAAAAAACCAAAAAGGGTCGCTTGGTAGTTCAAAAAAATTATCATTTGAAAATAGAAAAATTACGGACATGCTGATTTTTCAGGGTTTGTCAGCGACTGATCTTCTGAGTGTAAAATAGCAAAATCGGAAATTTTTCTTTTTGGGATTTTGAGCAATAGGGGTGGTTTCTTTAAATTGTGCTAGGTACAACAAAATAATAGTATATACATAAGAACATTCTCTACAGGGTGTTTCAGAAACATGTTGTCAAACTTCAAAGGGATATTACACAAAAATATTACGACAGAACCCATCTTGCATATTCCGAAGGTTGATAGGTATTAGTTAGGAGTTACCAAGTTATTTTTTCTACAACCGAGCGCAAAGTACCATGTTTGCGCATCAAAAAAGGAAGCGCAAAGTGTCACTTTTCCGCGGAGTCTACTTTGTCGCTCGCTGAATATGGAAACCATATTAGAAAAATGTCAAAAGTTTCTGCGACATTTGACAGCACAGTGGGCATCAGAGCGGCAATGTATCACTTTGCGCTCTTAATACACAAATAGCTATTGATGAAATTTGGTATATGAGGATTATTAGACATGCGAAATTCAAATCTAAACTGTGGGCCCAATTAAGTCAGAACATAGTTTCACGCTTGATAACTTTTTTGTTTGTTTATGGATTTTGATGATTTTTGGATATGATATTAATCAATATGTTCTGAATGTTACCCTAGAATTGAGCTTTCGAATTTTAGCCAGGACCGGTCTTGCACCGTTTTTATGAAATTGCTGCATTTAAGCTTGTTGCAAAAACGAACCTCGGTACTGACAGACCAACTGATATATTTTTTGAGAAGGGCATTAGTGGGAAAAGGTTCCCTAAAATATCAATATTCTAGAACCATAACCTGAAAAACGATGCTTTTTTCTGTATGCTGGTGCTTGTCGGGATTATAGTTATTTTCCTAACAAGCGAAGTGGTTAATTACTTCGCGCACGCTCGTAGAAAATAGTTATTTTCCTAACAAGTTCGCAAAGTGATGCTTTCCCGCACGCAAAAGCAGTTAGACGAACGACGCGAAGCGGAGTTCGGATATGCTTTAAGGGCGGGAAAGACACTTTGCGAACGTTTTAGGAACAATATTTTTTCTACGAGCGTTCAAAGATTAGACACGAGAAACTTTAGATAATATATTATTTGAACGCACTTAAAAACATAGAACTTGAGAATAATGATTATTTATGCTTAACAATATATTTATATTGAAAGAACAGTTTGTGGCGGCAGCTGGAAATTGGATAATATGGGTATAATCAAAATCATAATTGATTTATTTGATATTTGAAATGCAAGGGCATGTCCGATCACTGTTCATAAAATTTCCTCTTTTGTCGCCTTATTCCCTGCTATTGGCAACACTGTTTTGATTTGACATGACACTCTAGACAGCTGCGTCAGGCGTCAGTCAGTCTTCGTTTAATCGTTTATACTTTTATAAATTTGATTGTCCGTTTGTTTGTATACATGATCAGGTTTTTTTGATGCCAGTATTCAGCTCAAATCTTTCGAAGATTTTCGATAAACACAGTAGTTTGCACCGAAATCAAGCAAGAACAACTCACAAATGCCGATTGAAAGTCGTCATTATCAATGTTTGTTTACGTTACTGGCGAATGCGTTTTTAACGCAAAAAAAGAATTGTGTGTTTCATTTTGATTTGACTGAAAAGGGAAAAGTAGCAAGAACATTATTTTGTGCATTACAAAGTGCATTATCTACAGTTTGGTTGGTATGGAAACGAAGTTTAAAACAACAAATTGGTAGGTAGTTATTTGATTTGACATTTGAGTGCGGGAAAAGGCTACTTTGCACACGCAAATGAGTGTGCGAAGTGGTTACTTTGCGCACGGTCGTAGAAAATAGTTATCTTCCTAACAAGTTCGCAAAGTGATGCTTTCCCGCACGCAAAAGCAGTTAGACGAACGACGCGAAGCGGAGTTCGGATATGCTTTAAGGGCGGGAAAGACACTTTGCGAACTTGTTAGGAACAATATTTTTTCTACGAGCGTCCACAGATTAGACACGAAAAACTTTAGATAATATATTATTTGAACGCACTTAAAAACATAGAACTTGAGAATAATGATTATTTATGCTTAACAATATATTTATATTGAAAGAACAGTTTGTGGCGGCAGCTGGAAATTGGATAATATGGGTATAATCAAAATCATAATTGATTTATTTGATATTTGAAATGCAAGGGCATGTCCGATCACTGTTCATAAAATTTCCTCTTTTGTCGCCTTACTCCCTGCTATTGGCAACACTGTTTTGATTTGACAACACACTCTAGACAGCTGTGTCATTAAGATCAGTCAGTCTTCAGTCTTCGTTTAATCGTTTATACTTTTATAAATTTGTTTGTCCGTTTGTTTGTATACATGATCAGGTTTTTTTGGTGCCAGTATTCAGCTCAAATCTTTCGAAGATTTCCGATAAACACAGTAGTTTGCACCAAAATCAAGCAAGAACAACTCACAAATGCCGATTGAAAGTCGTCATTATCAATGTTTGTTTACGTTACTGGCGAATGCGTTTTTAACGCAAAAAAAGAATTGTGTGTTTCATTTTGATTTTGAGTGAAAAGGGAAAAGTAACAAGAACATTATTTTGTGCATTACAAAGTGCATTATCTACAGTTTGGTTGGTATGGAAACGAAGTTTAAAACAACAAATTGGTAGGTAGTTATTTGAGTTGACATTTGAGTGCGGGAAAAGGTTACTTTGCACACGCAAATGAGTGTGCGAAGTAGCTACTTTGCGCACGCTCGTAGAAAAAAACTATTTCACTTCACTCTGGTCAAAGTTTCTTGTAATTTCATATCAAGCTGTTTATTTCAGATTTGTCGATTTTTTGACATTTTAGAGTTTTTAAGTTGGAAAAAAATATTTTTTTTTCGTTGAATAAATTTCGCTACATTTTTTTACTCAATAATTTGAAGGGACAAAGACATTCTCGTGCACACATATTCTTTCCCATCAATCGTTTAATCGAGATTGTATCTTTCAAAGACAGAACCATGACTACTATTATTTTAAAATCAAACAGGCAAACTCTTGGGCAAACTCTAGAATCTCAAGTTTTTTTTTTTAATTTTTAACAAACGATCCCCGTTGCTATAGAATTCCAAAAAACTTTGATCAAAATGAAGTGAATAAGTTTGAATGCCGACAAGCACCGTCATACAGAAAAACACATCGTTTCTTAGGTTATGGTTCTAAAATATTGATAGTGGGTCCTATCATATATCTATTAATAACTATATAAGAAGCAATTCTACATGCTTGATGCCAGGATGAGATAGAAGATCCCGCTGTACTCTATGTTTGTCGCATAAGTCTATCCTTTTCTATCGCGAGGGGACCGTCCCCTCGCGATAGAAAAGGATAGACTTATGCGAAAACCAAGCCAAAACTATACAGTACAGTGGGATCTTCTATCTCATCCTGGCATCAAGCGTCGCTCGTTGTTTATATGGGACGGTTCCCATATAGAGTTGATAGATATATGGGTCCTATGATTGAACGTTTACGTTATCTTAACATGTCCATATCACCATGGTAACGCTGTTATCAAATGAAACATTTGCATTAGTAAACAATCTTAACAGATACGTTAAGTTAACGTAAACGTTCAATCATAGCCCCCATATCAGGACACCTTTTCCCCCTAAAGTCCTTCTCAAAAAATGTATCAGTTGGTCTGTAAGTAGTGCAGCCCGTTTTTGCAACGAACTTAAAAGCACCCGTTCCATAACAACGTCGTGAGTCCGGTCCTGTCCAAAATTCGAAATATCAGTTTTGGAGGAACATCCAGAACATATTGGCCAATATCATATCCAAAATTCATCAAAATCCATAAACGAACAAAAAAGTTATTGCGGATCAAACTATGTTCTAACTTGATTTGGCCCACAGTGTATATACGTACACACCTTTTCACTCATTCAAATAGTCATAACTTTTTTGTATGCACTCGTACCCTCTTTTTTTTATAGAAAAAAATATTTTTCCGTCATATTTACATAAGAAAGCTATATTCTGCACTTAAAATAATCCATGGCGATGAAATTTGAAAATAGACATTGGTGGCGCTGAAACGGCTTTCTAATGGTTATTTTGACAGTTTGTTCAATATTTTTCATTAAAAAAAAGTTCAACGTAACTTTGTTTTTTTTTTTTCATTTTTAATTTCTCATTTTTTTCCATGAGAAAAATTGAACATTGAAACAACCTCTAAAAATTACCATGATAACGCCGTTTTGAAAGCTACCTACGTTTATTTTCAAAATTTGCCATCTAAAACCACATTGCGTGGATTACTTTAAGTGCAAATAACTCCAAGCCACTCTCACAAAGTATACCTTTCTCATGTAAATAATATTATGACGGAAAAATGAATTTTGCGATTAAAAAAAGAAAGTACGAGTGCATACAAAAAAGTTATGACAATTCGAATCAGGTTACTTCAAGTTATTTAAAAAAATCAACAATCAAAATTCAACTATGACACCCTGTTTCTCTGTTGATATCAACTTCCGGAATAGGCAAGTTGGGTTCTAACGTGATATTTTTAGTTCATTATTTGCAGACTTAGCAACCCTTCAATGAGCCGTTTGGAGTGATTTTGAAAAAGTTTTTTTAAAGCAAATTGACCTGTGAAGTTGTTCATAATAAATAGATAAGCAATCTCTTTCCATGAACTTTTTTTTCCAATTGATTATTTTTGAAGATTGAGCTCAGTTCATGGACAAATTAGGGTAGTTTCGTAATTTTTGTTTAGTTCTGCAAATTTACCAAATCAAAGGTGTTCTTAATAAGAGTGGGTAACTTTGCCTCAAGAACTTTTTTTTAAAACTTGACCATTCTGTGTATCAGAAAACCAACCAAATCAGTCCTTAGCTATTGGGTATGACATATCAATTTTTCAAAACCAGGTCTTACGATACGAATATTATTTTTTCTTTTATTGCCATCATTTTATTAATGTACATTTTGATCTACCATTTTTTCCTAATTTTTATGCAATATACACATTTATGTAATTTTAAGCTTGGGTGTTATACGTTTATACTTTTTTATACATTCATGTATACAATATTATTTTTTTTTCAAACGTCAGTAAAACGGACATTATTCGACTGAGTATCGGCCGCAAAGTTTCACTTTTCCTCCGCCGGAGGGGAAAGTAACCATGACAACGAAAACGTGAGCCTGGCGCCGCCGCCCGAAGCTATATTCATGGCAAATTGAAAACATTATGTTTTTGCATAGATTATACATTTGTCGACAATAGCATATTTTATTTGGGGAAAAGTTACGTTACTTTTCCCCCATACAAAATAATATACTATTTCTACGACGATCAAGGAATGACACTATTGTGCAATCGATATCGATTAGGAAACGTAGCACATTGTGCAACCATAGAAAATTAAACCATTCCCTACTCGTTGCCTAGTAACCCGAGGGGAATTGGTTTCATTTCCTACGGTGTGCTACGTTTACACCCAATATCGATTTATCGATTACACGATAGTGATAATAATTAACAATCGTAGAGAGAATATAGTGTAAAACTCGCATGGAATGACCATTTCCTACACGTATGAATTGCTGCACTCGCCTTCGGCTCATTCTACAAACCTTCATACTCGTAGGAAATGAGAATCATCCCATGCTTGTTGTACAATATACTATTACCTATTTCTCAGATTAATAAACTTTCTTAATCTGAGACCTATCCAATGTTTCAATTACGCCCTCATTCAGCCATCACGTCTTTTAGCTTTCATCTATATATTTCGTAGATCTTTATTGATTTGTCTCTTGATTGTATAGCTTTTTTGTTAATGAGGATCATGATTATTATTTTCATAAAACACGTGATCGTGAATTCCATGTTTAGCTTTGAGGAAATAAATAGATATTATTACGGGGGTTGCATGTAATTTCATTATGGAAATATTTGACTTGGTGAATCTATCTTCAAAAATAATCAAGTGACCAATAAAGTTCATGAAAAAAAGTTGCTTGTCCATTTATTATGAACAACTTTCATACTGATGGTCAATTTGCTGTAAAATGGCCAAAGTTAAAAAATATTAAACTTTAAAAAAAAAATCACAAGGCAGAGTTATAGAGAATCTTCTTGTGTTCAATTTGCAGCTGATTATTTTGTTGTAGCACAATCCAGAAAATCACCCTTCCCTGTTGTTCAAAGTCCCAAAGAGGAGATTTTTCGATTTTGCTAATTTTACACTCAGAAGACCAGTCGCTGACAAGCCCTGAAAAAATCAGCTTGTTCGTATTTTTTTTAACTTTACCTTATATGCGGCGATATAATCCTTATAAAATGTTCATGATCTCTACCGCTTAGCGACGACACCGCTTTTTTTGACAAACATTTTGGAGATCATAGGGCAGGTAAGAAAGTCGTTATGCGGTGAAGATAATGACACATTTTATGAGGAAAAGTTGTTCAGCCTCAGATTCTCTTAAACTTTCACACGGGTAATTTTTTTATTAAATTTTGTCATTTGATGCACTGTAACGTCAAGTATTTAGAGCTCCTAAAAATTTTTAAAAAGTAATGTCGTTGAGTCTCTGGTTCTCAATAACTTTCATAAGGGTCATTTATTTGCTCTGAAACAATGTCTAGGAGACCACCCCTATAGCGCAAAACGTTCAAAGAGTTCGAGTGAGATCCTTAGGTGGGATTCCCAGGAGGCAGTCCCCACGCAACCCTGAAAATATCATTCTGTCCCTTATAAGCCGACGACAATTTTTCTGTATCAACTGGCCATCATTGTCCTATTCGTCATGAAAGAAATTTTACTTTCCAGAAAGTAATCATTTTAGTTTTTTTTTTGTTATCTTTTTATTTTCATCAGCTCCATTTTTTTTTGTGATTTTCAGTCGCGTTTTTTTTTGTTTTTTGCTTTGTTGCATTTAGCGTTTTATGATATTTCATAATTTTTATTGGTTTTGTTCTATGTTGTCTTCGGATCTAGTTCATGCCTGAGCTCTTTCCGTATTCTTTTCGTTGATTCACCACTGTAGGTAGAAGATCCAATAAAATGACAGAAGAGTCAAGAAGGAAAAGCAGATAAAAAATTATCCTGGATGAAATTTTTGTTTCAAGATTTTATAAAGTGAGTTCTAAAGGAAAATGAATTATTGGTGCAAGGTTTTTTATTGTGTTTAAAAAGAATGGTGGAATTTTAGTTGAAGATTTTTTATTGTAGTACAGGGTGGCGCGCGGCTGACGCATGGATTTGAAGAGAGCATTGCATTGCTCTCTTCCTAACGGTCCTAAACGGTTGAAAGTGGGGGGGGGGGGGGGTTGGAAAGAGTGGAATAGGAGGTTTATTAAGAGAAATGCTTTCACGTCTCTGGTTTCACGCTGTGCGGCAAGTGCCAGTCGCCATGATGCAGTGGTCCGTTGACAACATATTTTTTGTGTGCAAACTTACTTTTCGAATGCCTGTCCGAATGTCCGCGTCCGCGTCCGCTGCTCAGTCTTTGGAGTGTGAAGTGCGCCATATGACCGATACCTTGTTTAAAACGCTGTAAACTTAGATTTCGCATGATAGTGGAAAAGAAAAATATGATATTCTGAACAGTTAACGTTTCATTTTCAAAATCATGCGTCAGCCGCGCGCCTCCCGTACTTTTCTCAATGGACCACACCGATTTGGTGCAATTTTTAAAGTGTGTCAACATAGTGGAGTAGTTCATCTGGCCCGCGCTGCATGTTCATCAATACTCGCCGCTATAAAAACATATACCGGGGTGATATTCAAATCGCCGCGCCTTCAAAATCGATGTCGTCCTTTCCACACATGTCTGACCTTCAACGTGGCAATTGTAGAGCTAGTTTCAGGAAGGCAGCCGCCTACTAAAAAACAAATAATTTTGTCGATTGTGTCGCGGCGAGGAGAGAGGATGGTGCACGTACTACTCCGACATGTCTCCTTATTGGTTTCTGTGGTATTGTTTATTGATGCGGCGAGATAAACTAAGCCAAGATAGTGGAGCGAAAGCGTCTCTCTATACCCTATACCTAAGAAAATGCTGTTTCTTCATGATGCAATCACTGAGGATTTCCGAATCTTTTTCCAAAGGGAACTTATCGCATGAGTTTTATCGAAGTTGTGTTCAGCATTGATGATGACTTTAGAATGCATGTCTGATTTCTTCTAGGATGCGATGTAGATCATCAATGTGATCGGGATCAGAAGAATCAGGATCCAGAAGGAACAATCTTGAGAATCATGTGATTTTATAATAATATAGCCAGTTGCTTCACGTTTGACTCTTGTAGCTATAGTTGATTTAGGTAAAACTGATCCTTGACGTCATCCAAGAAGACCGCATGGAATGTTTCTTGCTCGTTCCACGAAACTGAGCAATTTTGTTTTCTTCACAGTGAGTCTCTGGATTTTTCACTCAAGTTTTCAAGATCACATCAGCAATAAAATCATGTCGTCCAGAACCGATGTAGGTACTGAAGTTTGCAAATTTTGAAGTTTTCATACGGTGTTCTAGCACATATCGATCGAAATGACGGCGATCTTCCCCGATTAATATGGATCAGTCCTCACAGTAAAAAATCGCAAATGCTCAAATCCGGTGATCTTGTCGGCCACGCCAAGGTCCGCTGGGTTATGATAAAGGAACAACCGCTTTCAAAGCCGCGATGCTCTCCGTTTCAAACCTTTATTACTGCGATTGAAAAAGAGGCGAATGACCAGACACAATTGGTCCCCTCCCAGGTTCCATCCCCACCACAACAGATCTAGTCGTCCATCGCAACTGAACTGTTTGTTTTGCCGAACCCTGTATATAGGCTTCTGAGTGCTTCATCGTTTTTTTTCCATTATAGACTTTGTTGTATGGATTATTTTTTTGGTTTTGATGTAGGAACAAGAACGTCTTAGACTAAACAAACAAGGTACGTCTGCAAAACGTACATTTCCATGACTGATATGGTATTCTGGGATTTTATAAAAAAATAAGTGGAATAAATAGCATTTATTAGTTTCATTGATTCATTCTAGAAATGTTATCGAATTATGTGAATTTCAATATCCATTTGGGTTTGAAAAATACAATTATTATAGTTCATTAAATTGAAAAATCGACGGACTACCTATGAGGCATCCAGCTTAGTTCTGCTTCCCGAAACAGGTGAGGATAACAGTCCGAGCTCGCCAGATTCCAACTGTTTCAGTAGTCTGAAAAGAGCTGCAGCTTCTCTTATCCTACTAAATTCGATGCAGAAAGCTTGAACTTCAATGAATAATTCCTGAAAACAAAAAAAAAAGAGTTGAACCACATAAACAATGAACTTTATCTTTAGTTTGAATCGAATTGAACTATTGTCTTGTACACACTAACCTGAACATTTATTATTTTATTCCGAATCAACGACTGCAAAAAGACACAAACTAATCTCACTAATCTATTTTGCATGTATCTGTCTTTGATCGTCTCACATGTTGATATACAGTTTGAGATGTAGAGATGGACAAACTCTGTGGGAAGGTCGACTGTTGTTGTAAGCCTGAAACAATACATAAAGAAGGTATGGAAAATACATGTTTGGTATCAATTGGCAAATACATTCAAGAGAAGAGCATTTTCAAATTTATACGCGCATGTTTCTGCGTGTCGTGCTGATGAGACCATAGGAAACATTTTCATTACCTAAAATAATTTTCAAGCAGGCCACTTTTTTAATTTTAATCAAATTGAGTAATGGACAAAAGCATATCGACATTGATACACTGGAATTTGATAAGGTTCTGATCTTATATCACTTATCAAAAAGGTGATCGTGGATTTGAAAACTTCAATCAATGTCAGTTAAGCGTCCTGAGTCATTTTTGCCTGGATTCAAGACCTGGGTTTCTAAACTGAATATATGATGAATGTAATGACCAAATCAACAGCGATAAGGGACATGATAAAAATCATATTATTGGTATTGGTCAAACAAAATTGGCAGTGAGTTCGTCAAAACTCAACTTGATGAACTCACATAAAATTCCAAAGACAAAACAATACTGAAACACACAAACTAACCCTTATACAGTCCTCAGTTTCCACTATGACATTGAACAACTAGTATAACAAAGCGATTTTTGTACTAACCTATTTACCACTTCCATAGAATGTAATGACATTTCCATATTCACCAGGACACTGAAATATTCAGTAATTTGCTTCGACTGCATGAGTCTCAATAATACTTCAATCGCGACCAACGGATTGTTTTCAACAAGATCAGGAAGCTGGAACAGAAAATAATGCACATCAACTAAACGGTAGAGTGAGAATGAGAAGATATTTGCATTCACAACCATTTACAATGAAGTTTTGAGTTTTGGCATGGTTGACGTGAACCGTTTCACAAAGCGAGCCAGCGGAGGAAGAAAAATTATTTTTATCTGTAGCATAACCAATTGGAAAACGTGATTATTAATTTGTAATAAGTGCTCATAAAGCATTTTTTTCTAAATTTTTAACGAGCATAATTAATGACATTTTAAATGAATGTCCTGAACCCTCCACCATTTGAACTAGCTCCCAGAATAGCTCCCGTTTTTGTGGAATAACCTTACGTGATGGTGAAAAACAGCTTTCATTTTTTGCATCAGCGATAAAAAATTCTTAGAAATCACCTTATAAAATTCAAACAATTTAAAAAAAAAAATTCGCGGACCAGTGTTATTCGCTTGCCATGAACGTGGGCTACATAAAACAAAGGCGGCGTTACGAGATGTACGATCAATGATATTTTAACAGTAATTACTAGCTCAATATGATGAACGGAAGATATTCGATACATTTAGGATAACTTTAAAATTGCTGATTAATCATCATTCATTTTTAGTGTTTGTGATAGTTCCTGATTGAGTATAGGATATTTAAAATGGGATAGGTTAGGAACAACCTAGGATTGCGAACAACCCTGACAGGAAGAAATAGGAATATTTGTGAGGAGAGTTAACATATCTCTAGGTTGATGGGTTTTGAATTATTAAGAATATTATATTAATTTGTTGTCGATGTAATTGACCGATTACTCGACTGCTTTCATTTCGGAATCAAATTATTACAAGTCGATTCAGAATCTTAGTTGGTTCATTATTGAAAGTTGGCGTATTTTTTGTAGACTTCATTGGTTGATGATGATTCTTCAAAAATGGGTCATTTTTGCCAACTTCAAAACTTCATATCTTGACTTTCCTTTGTTCAATAATATGAAATTTTTAGGGAATAGGTACAAACTTTTTACCCCTCTTTCGATTGGTGCTAGTCATCTTTTAAAAAAAGGAACACTGAAAAAAAGTATGAAAAGTAGTTTTTTTTAAACGTCGCAAAAAGGCACTAAACGATGTTTTGAAAAAAAATCGCCCGACAAATGAAATGAAGTTTTGAAATGCACCATCACTTCTTCGATAACTGATGCAGGATCAAATTTCATCAAACTAAAGGCGCTTGCTATAATTCTGACCGCTACTGTACAGGGTTATTGATTATAAATGCCCCCCTCTCTTACTTTTTAATTTGAAGTTTTTGAAAGAAGTGTCCCAAATAAAAGTTTTATGGTTGAAAATGAAATTTTTAAAGAACCTGTTTTCACATATACCGGGTGTTCCGAAAAGTCTGGGCGGAGTCTAACTTTCTTATTTCAAATTGATACCCTATTTTTTATGTGTTATTTGGATTCTTCTTCAAATTCTAAACATTTTTTATGTAGCACATCCTATACCTAAGTTTAGTGTATAAAAATATATACAAGTTGCATAATATTGATTTATTGTTATAAAAAATTGAAATATATCTATGGTTTCGAAGTATTGACGTGAATATCTGTAAGAGATATACCAAAACTTGTATAATTTTGAATTGATACCCGAAACATAAACTAAAAATAAATTAACCTCTTATTTGAAAAAAATATATTGAATTAAATGTGTATGGTCTTGTGCTGTTCTCCTTTGAAGATGTAGTTTCTTCGTTGAACGATTCACTTCCCATCAATTAAATCGCCAGTTTCAGGGTTAGAGAACAGGATATATTGATAAAAAAATGGTTTTTACAGATTATCAGCAAACACTTCTCTTTATGTTCTAGCAGATTTATGAATACTAATTTTTAATTCAGAATAGACGGCTCTGAATACCGTTGCTATGGTGATGACATACAATTGATATGATTTTGAGGCATGTTCGGAAACAAACAAATAATTATTTGAAACGCGACATAGCCGCCGGCCTTGAAATGTCCTAATTTCAAGAAAATCAAAAAAAAATCTTCAAATTCAGGAATCAAATGGTAACACACTGATCCTCACTACCGAACGTTTATATTCACCGTCCTTTGTTTTAACGGTTACCACTCGAATTTTATTGTCTTGACCAGGATGAACGGCAATTATTCTTCCTAGCTTCCAAAACATAGGGGGCAAATTGTCCTCGTGAAGCACAACATATTGACCGACCTTGAACACATCGGAATCAGCTTGCCATTTGCACCGTTCTTGCAATGTGTGCAAATAGTCTCTATGCCACCTTGTCCAAAACTGCTCCAACAAGTACCGCAAATGTTTGTACTTGCAACGTAGAGTCTGTCTTATATCAGTGACAGAATTCTCAGGAACCGCCAACAAGGATCCGCCAATCAAAAAATGTCCTGGCGTCAAAACGATCAAATCTTCGGGGTCCTCACTCAGGGGAACCAAAGGTCGCGAATTGACTATGGACTCGATTTGAACTAATAGGGAATAAAAACCTTCAAAACTCAACAACACACCCTGGCAAGTACGCTTTAAATGAAATTTCATAAGTCGTACTGCAGATTCCCATAGTCCTCCCACATGTGGAGACTTTGGCGGTATAAAACACCAAACAACGCGGTTTTCAGTAAGAAAATTTTGAAAATTGTTGGCTTCAATTTCCTTGAAAATATTTTCCGCACCGATAAAGTTTTTGGCATTATCTGAATACATTTTTGTTGGCAATCCTCTCCTAGCTACGAATCTCTTGAAAGCATCTAAAAAACAACCTGTTGATAAATCCGTTACCAGTTCCACATGTATCGCTTTAGTAGAGAAACAAATGAAAATGCAAACCCAAGCTTTCACTGACTTGGTATTACGGAGGTAACTATTTTTTATCAAGTAGGGTCCAGCATAATCAACCCCGCACACTGAAAATGGACGTGACGCTTGTATTCTCTGAGCTGGTAAATCACCCATCTTTTGAGTAGCCATAGTAGGAGAGACACGAAAACAGGTAATACATTTGTTTAAAATATATCTCACAGTATTTCTACCCTTTAAAGGCCAATACTGTTGTCTAATAATTGATAACAACGTCTGAGGACCTGCGTGCAAATGCTTGAAATGAAAATGTCTTATTATCAAAGATGTGAAGTGGCCTTCAGATGGTAATATTACAGGATGTTTGGACTCAAATGAAATGTCTGCGTTTCTGAGCCTGCCACCAACTCTGATAACACTGTCTTCATCTAAAAAAGGATCTAATCGTATTAACTTACTGTTCCTAGACACTTGTTTGCCTTTAAGCAAATCCCTTATTTCAGCATAAAAATATTGGCTTTGAATTATTTTAATAATAACGGTTGTAGCGTTATCGATTTCCAATAAATTTAGCTTATCTAAAACGAGAGGTTCCGATTTTAGTTTTAAAACTACATTTTGTTTGTAACGAAGAATATAGGAGACTATACGGATTAATTTTCCAAAACTTGAATATCTCTCAATTATTTCGTTTTTTACTATAGTATTTACCATTAAAACCTTTTGTTCAGTTTTCATTTCCGGAACTTCAATATTTGTTAATTGTTCGCAATGTGGCCAAAAATCCGATGGTTTATACAAAAATTCAGGACCGTTAAACCATTGATTTAAATGCTCCATCTTCTCAGGATCCACACCGCGCGAGACGTAGTCAGCAGGATTACAAGCACTAGGTACATGTCGCCATTGATCTGCATTAGAAATTGCCTGGATCTTAGAAACTCGATTAGCAACAAAGGTTTTTAGTCTTGTTGGCTCGTTTGATATCCACGCCAACACGATAGTGGAATCACACCAATAATAAATTTTGGTAATTTTGATTTTTATAGAATTCAGAACGGATTTTGAAAGTTCAGCTCCCAATAGAGCAGCAGATAATTCGAGACGTGGAAGAGATATTACTTTCAGAGGGGCAACTCGCGATTTGGAACAAGCTAGGCTTACTTGTATGTCACCCTCCGAACTTAAAGATCGAAAATAGGTACAACAACCAAAGGCCGCTTCCGAAGCATCAGTGAAAACATGAATTTCTGTATCTACATATTTAGAAACAAGAATATTTCTGGGTATTTCCAATTTTTCAATCAAATGTAAATTTTTATAAAATGTCAACCAATTGGCTAAAAATTCTTCGGGAAGTGTCTCATCCCATCCAATTTTCAATAGCCAGAGTTTTTGCATATATATTTTTGCTTTGACTATGACAGGACCCAATAATCCTAGTGGATCGAAGATTTGGCTGATGACCGATAATATACCACGTTTCGTTAAAATGTTTTTCGAATTTGAATTCACACTATATTGTAATGTGTCTTTTGAGGAGTTCCAAAGTGTTCCCAAAGTTTTATTACTTTGCTCATCCTTAATTATAAATTGAGACTTGGAATCCGATTTTTCACAATTGAATGACTCTTCAATCAATTTTAAAATTCTTTTGTCATTAGATGACCATTGGCGCAAGTGAAACCCAGCAGTGCCTAAAATGTAATTGACATTTTTCAATAAATTGACTGCAGAATCAATGTCATTGGCTCCACTTAGCCAATCATCCATATAGAAATCATGTAAAATGGAATTTGACGCATCTGGAAATTTGTCTTCATAATCCATAGCTAATTGCTTAAGACACCTTGTGGCAAGAAAAGAGGCAGGCGCTGTACCGTATGTGACTGTATTTAATTTGTATACAGACAGCTGATCGCTAGAATCAAACCGCCAAACTATTTGTTGAAATTTACGATCGTTTTCATGCACATATACACAGCGGTACATCTTCGCAATATCGGCACTCAATACAATAGCATACATACGAAACCGCAATAGAATAGAAAATAAAGAATCCTGTATACAGGGTCCGACCTTTAAACAGTCATTAAGCGACATTCCAGATGTGGTTTTACATGATGCGTCGAAAACCACGCGTAACTTTGTAGTAACAGACGATTCTTTTACCACGCAATGATGCGGTAGAAAATAATTAGGTTCTGATTTAGCCTGTTCCAAGTCTTGTTCTAAGGACATGTGTCCTAACTCTATATATTCGCGTATAAATTGGGGATATGTTTCTTTTAAGTGAGGAAATTTAACAAATTTCCGCTCTAATGCATGAAATCTGTTTACTGCGATGTCAAAAGATGACCCTAAGTTGGAAAGATTGTCACGAAATGGTAAGTGGACTGTAAAACTACCAGAATCATTCAATAAAAAGGTTTTTTGAAAGTGATCTTCAATCTCCAATTCTTCTGCAGTATACAAGATTTCTTTTTGGCACTCTTCCTGTAACCAAAATTTCTCCATCTGTTTATTCAAAATACTTGTTTCGGCTAAATTACAACGCAAGTATTTTTGAGGAGGTGTAGCGAGAAGCTCTCCTGCAACAATCCACCCCAACCTTGTATTTTGGAGTAATGGTTGATATTTACCTAAAAGGATTTGACCTGGCAATAGCAGATTATAAAAAATGCCGGCGCCCAGAAGGGCATCAATTTTACCTGGTTGGTTAAAATTAGAGTCAGCCAGTCTAATATTAGAAGGAATGTTAAAATCTGCAACATCAATATTGATTTGAGGCGTTGTGGTTGTGATTTGATTTGCAGATACCAGGAATTCTAAATTACATTGGTGACCAGAATTCAAAGATCTTATTTTAGCCTTGATACATTTTGATATCTTACTGGAATGGCCGTTAATACCAATTACATCAATATTGATATTTTTAGGCTGAATCTTTAATAGATCAAAAAATTCGCGACTAATAAAGTTTGATTGGGAACCTGCGTCTAATAAGACTCTACAAACCACAGGTTTGTTTTCATTATCAAAGATATGTATAATCGCTGTAGATAAAACTACAAAAGAGTTCCGACTATATACATTATTCAATCCAGTCGAAACACTCTGTATATCAAAATCGCAAATTTGCGAAGAAGACGCAATCGAAGAATCATTGTCATCGATAGCTGATTTTGTTTTAGTAATGACGCAACCATCAGCTTCCGTGGGTTTACTTACTGAAATCACTGAACTGGAACTGACATTACCAATGTCGTGCGCTCTATTTACATTATTTGAGTTTTGTTGCTGATTATTTCGCGAACTACCTAAGTGTAAAAGACTGTTATGTTTATGTCCGCAAATTCTACAAGGTTTAGCGTGACAATCAGTGCCCGTATGGCCTATGCGTAAGCAATTTGTGCAGGCCTTTAACCTTCTAATATTATTCAATCTATTAGAGACTGATAACCTTTGAAAATTGTTGCAATAGTATATCGAATGATCACCCTTACAAAAGATGCAAGTGATGGAGTTAGACGAGTTGGCAACAACGTTTGCCTGATACCTATTAGATGGTTTTTTATTCTCAAACCCAGAATTATTTTGATAATTATTCGACTTGGTGTCAACGGACCCAAGGACTTGACAATGTTCACGCAAAAATGTGAAAAAAGCTTCTATTGTTGGAGAAACCTCGTCCATGGTTTTCATCTCCCACTCTTTTTTAGTATTGCTATCAACTTTACTTAGCAAAAGATAAATCAAAATAGTAGACCATGAATCGACGGGTTCTTTTAGAGATTTGAGAGCTCTGAAATGCTTTTGGACTTTGTCCAAGAACGATCGTAGCGAACTAAATGAATCTTTGCTCACGTTTGGCAACTCAAAAAGCTGTTTCATATGAGTTTTAATAATTAACTTTTTGTTTTCGAATCGTTCTTGCAAAAGTCCCCAGGCAACAGCATAATTTGCCTCGGAAATTTCCAAAGACTCGATAATATGAGCCGCTTCACCTTTCAATGAAGCTTGTAAATAGTAGTATTTTTGGACGTCTGAAAGAGACGTGTTTTTATCTATTAATGCTGAGAAAGAATCATAAAATGATTGCCATTTATCAAAAGCGCCATTAAATTCTGGCAAAACTATAGGAGGTAACTTTACGTTATTCAGCATAAATAACTGTTGATCCCGCTGTTGATACAATTGTGGATTTGACAATGTGCTCGAGGCTTGAATCGTTTGAGCTTCCTTCATTCTATACCCATCAACAAGCTCTTTCGCCTTTGACACAGCCTCATAGAAGTCATCCTCAAACCTATTTCTTTCAAGAGATTCCAGCTCTGTACTATCAATGAGTTCTAACTCAGATTGCACCTCATTGAATTCGTCAATAAGGCTTTCAATCCTTTTAAAGCGGGTATCAATTTCCACAATTTTTGTTACATTATTGGTGTCATTTATAAACCTTTTAAATCTTGTTAGTTTGCCTTTAATCTGCCCACGGCGGCTAACTAAATGCGCACCAGTAGATTGCGCTATGTCCATTTCATCTGGATCAGACATAATGAATATTCAACTTAAAATGCCAAAATCGTTATCGAGTGTATATTTTTATTTTATAACGTAAACTCGGATTACGTAATAATTGGTTATGCTCGATTTTATACCGCCAAACTCTGATGAACAAGTGAGAAAAGACGACAGTGCACCGATACACTGTTTAAAATAGATAAAAAGATGCGGAGTACAGGAGCCAACGGGCACCAGACAAATACCGCGATAGCCTCACAAAGGTGAGTGGTTGAGTGCAAGCCAAGGTGCAAACTAATAAAGCAGTAAAATGTCACAAAAGATGTGAAAATTACTGCCCCTTTATCAAGCAAAAAGCAATTAGTTTAAACTCCCTAAAGGTGCAAATAAATTCCATAAATCAATGATATGGCTTCCTCATAGGTTCACGTTTATAATGAAATTGGAAAGGACTCACAGGCTGTTTTGACGTTCCATGACGTTGGACGATTCATTCATGCTGAATATTGTTGAAATCCATCAAACCATTCACCATTCCATAAACCATCCGGCTCGAAGCACCAAAATGTATGGTCTTGTGCTGTTCTCCTTTGAAGATGTAGTTTCTTCGTTGAACGATTCACTTCCCATCAATTAAATCGCCAGTTTCAGGGTTAGAGAACAGGATATATTGATAAAAAAATGGTTTTTACAGATTATCAGCAAACACTTCTCTTTATGTTCTAGCAGATTTATGAATACTAATTTTTAATTCAGAATAGACGGCTCTGAATACCGTTGCTATGGTGATGACATACAATTGATATGATTTTGAGGCATGTTCGGAAACAAACAAATAATTATTTGAAACGCGACAAAATGCAAAATTATTTTATACTTGGCAGTGGTCAAAATGATATTTGAAAGCTAAATTACTTTTGATGGTATTTTGAGTGCAAAAGATGGGCTCTTATGCTGCCAATTTGCGTTGTAATGATGAGCCAGATACCTATTTTACTGATTATGGTGAGTGGTCTCAGAGTTACCTTACTTAATTTAATATTACGCGTTTTTAACTAATTTACCCCCATATGCACCGTAGAAATCTAATCCGGATGAAGTCTTTATCGCGATTATCTTCCATACCACCTAATGGAAAATAATCTCGATGAAGTCTTCATCCGGATTAGATTTCTACGGTGCATATGGGGGTAAGAGAAATAATATTGTGTTTCTATTCTGCAGCTACTTCTGGCGAACTATGGCGCTTACCAGCGGTCTAAAGAGTTTGATTCTTGAGCTATCATGAATTAGGTTGAAGTGATCTCGAGTTATGAGTACCTAGTTAAAATATCATTCATAGGGCTATATCGACTTGCCATGGCTCTATTTGAGGCGATTGCGTTAGAGACTTAACATATAACGCGTAGGTTTCACATATTGGCTTGACATAATTGGCTGTGGGTTGATATTAAAATTGATTAAAGAAGAAAGCTATTTGTGCCAAGTTATATGGTTGTCCTGCAGCCTAGGGACGCCTTGGGGGACGCCCCCATCTTTTGTTAATTTTTGGGATTTTGTGTAGAATGCTACACCAATATTTTGTGTGGTGGTCAACCATTGAACAAATGAGGAGCCCAATTCCAAAACTGCTTTAATCCAGCCAACCATTTTTTTCAGAAAACGAAAAAAACTTCTCACCGTTTTGATAAGTACACTATTTTTTTTGTAAATATCGTGATATCATCATGATGTATCTCTACATTATTGGTAAGCGCTACAATAAAATTGTGAAGGTAATAAGGTCATAATTTCAAAAAAACAAAAGGATTTGAACAGTTTTGATATAGTACAATGGATCTAAGAAGTTATATATTCACGATTCAATTTTCAGGGGATCTCTTGTGTTTTGATGATTTAATTGCTTGCTGTCTTAGAGCTGCTTAGAAAATGAAGGCAGTGCCATAAATCTCAGTTTTGATGTAAAATGGATTAAACGAGTTTTGGAATCGGGCTCCTCAAATATAATATAATGGAATGTCTGTATTTCACTTGCATTGTATTCGGAGGTTGTTTATCGCATGTATGCTCCCTAGCATTGTACAGTAGTATAGATTTTACCATTGGTGTATTTCTCTTATTTTGTTTAACCCATTTTAAAATATCTTAAACGTGACAAATACCTCGAAGTATGTTAACATCAATAAGGAAGGTGACTCAACCTACTTTTAATTTCAGGTGCGTTTGTTCTGGCCAAGAGTGGAGCTGAGCTCGGTGAACCGGTCAATTATTCATTTGTTATTGTTACAAATAAATCCTGACAATTGTTGGAAGTGAATTTTATTCCACACTCGCATCAATACTTCGAAATCATAGATATATTTCACATTTTAATAACAATAAATTAGTATTATTCAATTAATAAATATCAAATATCTTTTTATACATTAAAGTTAGGTATAGGATATGCTACATGGAAAATGTTAAGAATTTAAAGGAGAATCGAAATATCAAATAAAAAAATAGGGTATCAATTTTAAATAAGGAGTTAGACCTCGCCCAGACTTTTTGGAACTCCCTGTATATGTGAAGAAAAGGTTTTTTAAAAATTTCATATTCAACCATGAAACTTTTATTTGGGACACTCTGAAACGTCAAATTAAAAAGTTAGAGGGGGGGGCATTTATAACCAATAACCCTGTACCTTGCGAAGGTGATGTGAAAAGCGTTCTACTTATTAAAACACAACAACTCTCACACTGAATTCCTAGATGGATAAAGAGGGTTTTGCTTATAACCCAGTTTTCTGGAAGATAAATCATGGCCTCCTTGGAAAATGTGAAGTTCCAACTACGAAGTGTGATATTTCGATGATACTAAAATTTGTATGCACTTGTGAGACATCACTAGACAGGAAATTCCACGCTCTTTCAAAAAATCGACAAATCCAATATGGCGGCCATATAAAAATGTAAGTTGAGGCGGGGATCGGGAAAACAAAAGTCGATTGAGACATGCCATAAACGCCATTTTATCCGTCTTAAAAAAGTGTCCTTGAAATGTCACATTTTGATAGTCATCAAATTAGCCGTTTCGGATTTACTGGCGAAAAACGAAATCCACCATTTTCGGTTTTTCGCCGATATTTCCAAAACCAATTGACCGATCGTAAATATAAAGCCGGATATCGAATGCACTAATACCTAAATGCACCGTAGAAATCTAATCCGGGTGGAGTTTTTATCGCGATTATATTCCAATTTTTGGATGCACCGCAGCCCTTAAGCCTGAATCGGTCGCCTTATTCGCCCCATTTTCTTGGCTTAATCGAAGAATTTCTAACCTATCTTTCATTTGTTTATGTTTTTCCTACAGATTTTTGAGGTTTTGCGACTAAATACAAAACTATAAGAGTGAAATATCAACGGAGGATTATTTAGATTTTTAAAAAATCATCGATTAGAGTAGGATTCTTTTCCAATAGTCAATGGGTACTATACAAAATAGATCTTAATATCAAGCAACATTTATTGCTCCACAATACACTCATAAAAATGCGAATTGCTCAATAGAATATTGAATTGAATACCTATTTTTGTAGGTAGGTACAAAAAAACAGTGTCACCTACCTATCACACTCGGATATACCTACCGCATATTTTACATATGATTTTTTATCGTTCAATTTCAATTTGGATTGGTGTTGAAAGTAGGTACAGTCCGTTTCACGAGGGTTCATACTCACGTCATCGATGACGTCATTACTTGAAAAAAAACGTATGTCGTAGCTAATTCATATAGTTTCAGGAGCGTTCAAATTTTGTATTGAAGCCAAACAAGTATGTTCCAAAACGCTCTCCAGAACACGTTCAGATTTGTTTTCCATTTAGATTTTGGATTCAGGCTGGTCATCCATTGGAAGCGTAGTCGCGTGTATAACCGCCATCCGGATGCGAGCGATCGTTAGACTAGGCAGCTTACAGCGTGTACTGCTTGTGACTCTACCATTAGACTCAACGCTATTCCAGTTCGCTTCTGTTTGTGCATTAAGAAAATCATGTAGAATGAAATTGCTAGATATGTAGTGTTTGAAAAATCCTCACATGGAGGCCATGGAGGGCTTGCAAGCTCAAGAGAGTGAAAAAATACATTCATATAGAAGTCCAGTAGAAATATCATTATTAAAAAAAAAAATGCTAAGGAGCTGATCTTTTTGGGGGATACATTCGCCACAATTGTGTGTTTTTGCAAAGGGTTTTTTTCTATTTATAATAGTTCACAAAACAGACTTCTCTTAGTATACTAATAAGCAATCGTTGCTATATAGACACGTTTGAATAAAAAACTAAGAAAGCAACATTATCGCAAAAACCCACAATAGTCGAGTTTTATTCTTATCAGTAGACGTCCCCCCATCACTGGATGAACATCAACCCACGAGAAATCAGCTAGTCATTTCTTTTATGAATTATCAGGTAAACGAAATTTAATACATCACTTTGGTGGCCAAAAGTAGACTAACAGCCTAAAACTGGATAACACTTTGATCCTGCAACAGTTATCAAAGATGTAATTGTGCATCAAAGAACTTGAATCCATTTGTCAGTTCACTAAACCAGCGATTCTTTTCGATTTTCATAGGGTACACAAATGTTCTCTTTCGGATGGTGCTAACCAATTTTTCCAGAACTTACACATTTTTTTTGTAACGTGAAAAAAGGGACCTGAACAATATTTTGAATAAAATCGCCATGACCGATCAAATGACAGATTGTTTGAACCATTTTAATGGACCAATAATTTTTTGATAACTGAAGCAGGATGACTTTGTAAAGCTTATTAGCTCAATAAACGATTATCATATTATATTATATTATATTATATTATAATATCAAAGTTTTATCAAATTTTAGGCATGTGCTGTTTATCCGACCGTGAGTGTATATTTTGATTCTACAGAGTGTATGTATTTTTCGAAGTTTTATGATAGTGTCAAAAAGAACCAAAGATCAGACTATTGTGTTTTTTGAAAATGCGGAGTAAAGGATTTTCCTTGTAATTTGCAAACCGCCTTAATAGACGTTATTTTAAGTTTTAAAAAATTGATAGATTATCAATAGTTTTTTTATACCTAACTCATGAAATAACGGCCATTTGAGGGGGAGTGAAAAATGGAAACATTTTTCAGATCAGTTATCAACTGCAAGACATCACCTCCTGCCCAATCATAAGTTGATAAATAATAAGTCACATTCCTTACTATGGGAGAAAAAAATAATAAACGTAATTTTATTACAAACAAGTACCAGCGGAACATAGATGAGGAGACTGAAATCATGAACACACGAACTGAATATAAACTAAAATAATGTCAAATTCTGCCTGCCCAAAATATTCATTCAATAACAATACTAGCCCTTTCTTTCTTCTCTCAACAACGCATGACTGCTCCAATAATCCATCTATCTTTCTGATCTCTGGACTGCAATTGACGTGGATGCCTTGAAGTCCTCATTCCATGAGAACTGATCTTTTAAGAGTTGTAATTTCAATTCAAAGGGCATCAGATACTCTCTACAAATATTCAGGAGATGTAATAGGAAATGAATAGGTACAAAAGAACTAGTCTTATGAAATAACTCACCGCCTCAAGTGGTAAAAAAGGTTTTTCAGCATCTCCATCCTTTGTAAAGTAGACGACAAGCTTTTTTATCGTATTTTGTTCACATTCTGAATACCGACAAGGTATTTTATATAACAAAACTGTGACATTGGAGAAGTTAACTGACTTGTGTTTTGACAACAACATTGTTTTGATTAATCACTTGATCACGTAACCAAATTTTAGGTTATTATTATTCTGAGATGATAGAAATCAGCTGTTGCTCGGCGGCCATTTTGGATTCTAGTAACGACCGATGTTTATTACGTCATTAATTCTGTCTCAGTCTTTTTTTAAACCTCTCCATGAGTTAGAAAAGGAGAGACAATCAATGACGTGAGTATAAACCCTCGTGAAACGGACTATAGGTACCTTCCTATCTATAACGTGTATATCTAATGGCTACCTATCTCAAAGTTTTTGTCTAATTCAATTCAAAATTTTAAGTTTATGGGTAAACCCAGACTCCTATAAACAAATAGACTTGTTGATTTACTTTTTTCATTCAAGCATTAGATACTTATTATCTCTACTGATGGTCTCATCACTTTTGATTTATTTTTCCAAATGAGATTTTTTCATTCAATTTTCTCGACTTCATCCAAGTCCCAATTTATAACAGATATCCCAATAGAAGCAGGTTCGTGTTTTTATCAACTATATAAGAAAATATTTTAATTATATTTGTTATTCCTCTTTCCTTGAGTTGTCAAACGATGCGTTTCCAAAGTTTGTACATATTTGTAATAATTTCAAAGTAGATAATGGGTTTGAGAATTATACAATATTGTCAATCTATCGATGGACATTCCTCAGGGCATTCCTTCCAAAATCATTTAATTTACTACTTGTTCCTACTAGCAATGTATTTTCTTGTGTTGTAAAAAGTAATGTTTTTGTTTATCATCAGGTGGATGGGATGGTTATTCTTGCTGTATTGGACTATACAGTATAGGTATTATAATAACAACTCATTATCATGAAATTTAAGACCACGAAAAGAGGAAAAGCATATATACGAATGGTTCAAGAATAAAAGTTGATACCCACACCAAATATTGAGTTTACAAGAAAAACCCCTGGCTGAGGTTTGCTAGACGTCATATCAGGCTTACGGATGTTTCTGATCCATATATGGTTGCTCATTTTTCATTAAAACGCAACATGAATTTCAAGATTATCTGGCGACGTTGTCAAAAGTCTCACCAGGGATTAACAATCCTTTCAGCGAATTCTTCGGTGCATACAAAACACCGCTTGATCTAACTTTGAATATTAATCGAGATTGGGTAAGCTCACGTACGGTGCATATAGCTGTAAAACTTTCTCTATTTAACCTTTGCGGTAGGTATAGTAGGAGCCGCGTTTCCTGCATAGGGAAACGAATCGGGGACACACTGTATTTCGCGTGTCTAGGTTTTGTCCTGCGTCTACGAGACATTTCGGATTGAGAATGAATATATTTCGAGTTCAAGTTATTGCGCCGATCAAAGAAAGTTACTGTCCCTATCCACCATCAATTTTGTATTTGAGGTATGATCACCAACACGCACCTGAATATCGGGGAGCTTTTGAACCCCTTGTTAATTTCAAATGTATTATCGTTTCCCGCTACTATACTAAGCATGCACAGAAAACAGAACACTTAAAACGAAGAGGACCCAGAAAGGAGATTTTGAAACACTTTTGTTTAAAGTTTTCAGGGTTGTGACATAACATTACCTTTTTCGATTCCGATTTCTTGTGGGCTGGATGACAGACAACATGCATCAGTAACGTTGTTACCAAGTTGTCAAACATGAAGATTGATTTTTTGAATATTTAATAAAAAGACACAGATCTCACATTTTC
The DNA here is from genome assembly GCA_958502075.1 of Orchestes rusci. Lineage (NCBI taxonomy): Eukaryota > Metazoa > Arthropoda > Insecta > Coleoptera > Curculionidae > Orchestes > Orchestes rusci. The sequence goes on along the minus strand of OY293313.1, from coordinate 11,033,218 downwards.
AGTGCAACTGTAGTAATTTTTCACAATTCAAACTGTACAGGATGGGCAACTAAGGATGCGAGGTACTGTATCTGGACAACTATTCATCGTAGATGCTTGCGATAAAAAAATTTACTGCTAAACTATCAGATAAGTTATGGAAAATGTGAAAACTGTTTCTTATATAACTTTTCCGTAGAACTCGATTCTGCCTTCGGAATTAGTATACAGTTTCAGGTCAAAAAGTTATCGGACCCAACTTTATTTTTTTAAATGGAACACCCTGTATATTTTTTCTAGTCCATAAGATTTGTCTTTTCTTTACCTTTTCAAAAATATATAAGAGTATGCACTTAAAAAAAAAACAAAATTAAGCCTATAACTTTTTGACCTGACCCTGTATACAAATTCCGAAGGCAAAATCGAAAGTTATATACTTTTTCCGTGGAACTCGATTCTGTCTTTGGAATTAGTATACGGGGTCAGGTCAACAAGTTATAGGCTAATTTTTTTTTTTTTTTAAGTGCATACTCTTATATATTTTTGAAAAGGTAAAGAAAAGACAAATCTTATGGACTATAAATATACAGGGTGTTCCATTTAAAAAAAGATAGGTCCGATAACTTTTTGACCTGACCCTGTATACTAATTCCGAAGGCAGAATCGAGTTCTACGGGAAAAGTTATACAAGGAACAGTTTTCACATTTTCCATAACTTATCTGATAGTTTAGATACGAGGGGTACCTTAAAATGCAACATTTTCAGTTGAGCCCTGTATCTTGAAAACGAAAAAGGGCTATGAAAATTTTGTTAACGGCATCTTCAGTTTCACGAAAAAGTAGCACACTGTCGCGAAAACCGCAACTTTCAATCTATAAGAATAACGGAGATACCCCGCAAAAGTACCCAAAATAGGACACCCTGTACAGTGACTATATACAAGACAGTGACGACAATTGAGCTCAGGTAAGCTGCAACATGGCGGCTGTACTGAGAATTTTGGATATTTACGGCCTCGTTGGCTCAGCGGTCTGATGTTTGCTCAACGTGCAGAAGGTCTTGGGTTCGAATCCCAGCTCGGGCAGGCTTTTTTCTATAAAGTCACCGTACTTTTTTTAGTTTTTTTGCACTTTTTTTTATTGTAAGGCATTGAAATCGATGTTTTGATCGACAAGTTATAAAATTTGATACAAAAACACTCACAAAACACGAACGACGCACACATGACAAATATAAACAATGAATGCTGCAACATGTCGGATCCGTCGTTAGCCAATAGAAAATAAGACCTCCATTGTCGTCACTGTCTTGTATACAGGGTGTCTCACGGTGACCGTCCATTAGAATTTATCAGGAAATAAAACGATTGGAATTCTGAAAATTTGTATGGTGTGAGGTTTAAAAGGATGCTCTCTTCAAATGAAATGATAGCTAAGTTGCGAGACTTCCGGTTATACCGGAAGTAGGTGCCAACTCGCTTGTTTAAAATAGAACACCCTACATATTATTACATTTTTGGAATCTACGTAAAATTCTAGGCAGCTTTCATGTATCATGTCCTATACCTAAGTATGAGCGTTTTTGAAATATTTTAGTTTGTCAAAAATGACGTTTGAAGGCTCCTATTTAAATGTGAATTTCACCTATAAGAAAGCCTTCATTATTTAATTTGTATTGGATTTCTTGTTGAAAAGGACCCACTTTAATAGATTTTTCACAGCAATATGAAAACTATTATTACAGGGTGGGCCAAAAATAAGATCAAAAATTAAATTCAGAAAACGGCCAAAAATCAATTTTTTCAAATGGAAACCCCTAATTTTTATAATTTTATCTTATTGTGCATTAAAAATAAGGGTGAGTTTACCTAATTTTGTTCATTCCAAAAATTCAAAAAACAAAATAAAAAAAAGAATTTTTGGAGAGGACAATCTTATACAAATAAAAGTTTCATGGCTGAAAATGAGATTTTCAAAAAAAACCTGTTTTCACATGAACAGGGTGTTCTGAAAAGTCTGGGTGAGGTTCAAATGGATACCCTATTTTTTTATTTGATATTTGGATTCCCCTTCAAATTCTAAACATTTTCTACGTGGCATATCCTTTACCTAAGTTTGATGTATAAAAAGATATTTGATATTAATAAATTGAATAATACTAATTTATTGTTATAAAAAAGTGAAATATATTTATGGTTTCGAAGTATTGACGTAAATGTCTGTGTAGGATATACCAAAACTTTAAGTTTTGAATTGATACCCGAAACATGAACTAAAAATAAAATAACATCTTAAAAAAAATCTGTTGAATTAAATGCTGTATTATTTATACTTTGATACTCTGACACTTTGAAAGTATTTGATAACTTGACATTCTCGTCAATACGACCGTCAATACTTCGAAATCATAGATATATTTCAGATTTTTATAACAATAAATTGGTATTATTCAATATATAAATATCAAATCTCTTTTTATACATCAACCTTGGGTATAGGATATGCTACACAGAAACTGTTGAGAATTTAAAGAAGAATCCAAATATCAAATAAAAAAATAGGGTATCAATTTGAAATAAGAAAGTTAGACCTCGCCCAGACTTTTTGGAACACCCTGTATATGTGAAAAACAGTTGTTTGAAAATCTCATTTTCAGCCATGAAACTTTCATTTGGGAAAGTTTTTTCTAAAACGTTAAATTATAATCATGAGGCATTTATAATCAATAACCCTGTATTATGTATGTTTCACGATTTCTATGTAACAATTTGATATGTAGGTACAGTGTGGTCATTTTATCTTGATACCATTTTGATCGGATCTAACTTTTTTTATTTTTATTTGGAAGGATGGAAAGACGAACCAAAAAATAAATTTTAAGGTACCTTTTTTTCAAATGGTACACCGTGTATATTAATAGAGCGTTAGATAGCCTATTTTATTCTGATTTCAATGATATATAACACATTATACTTTGGATGAGTAAGTTTCGTGAAAAACTTTACATGAAATACCATAATTTGAAATATAATTTCAACCAGTGTGGTATTATGACTTTTTTTTTTGTTGACAAAAAACAAAGTTTTTTCTCTTAAGAAAAAAGAACACAAGACATGATACCGTACTGGTTAAGAATATATTTGAAATTATGGTATATTTCATGTTATTTGCGAATATGTCAAAAATGACGTATTCAAAGTTTAAAGTGTTACATATCATTGAAATCAGAATAGAATAGGCTATCTAACGCTCTATCAATATACAGGGTGTACCATTTGAAAAAACCGAACTCGTGTTGGTACCTTTGACAAAACGACCATATTTTGTTTTTCTCATATGGCCAAAAAATTGGTGGAGTACATCACAATTTGTTTTTTGATTCGTCTCTCAATCTTTTAAAATAAGAAAGTTACATCCAATTAAAATGGAATCTAGATGAAATGACCACACTGTACTGTTATGAAATTTGACAACATGAGAAAATAACCAACGATTATTGAGCGAACGTTTCAGTGCCGTAGATAACGTAAGTAGTCGGTTATTTCAAGGCTCCAGCGCAAGCTCAGAATAACCGACAACGTTAATTACGGGTCAAATCATATATCTGAGTTGATAGATATATATTATTCGTGGTCTTTTTCTTCGACTTTTCGTGCTTATACAGGGTGCCACAGATACGAGTGCATGCTGGGGATCTCAGTTATTATAAGAGATACAGGTTATGCTCAACAAAATGACATTTTGAAATTTGAAAAATTCCGACTACTTCCGAAGAAACATTAGAAAAAAACATAAATTTCACAAACACGTTTTTATTATTTCCTGCGATCTTAAAATAAATTATACTTTGTCGTTGCCACCTTTTCCCCTCTACAAGATGGTGGTATTAAATTGCCATCATCAGCTTTATATTTTTAAATACGGGCCTGGATTTTATTTTTATTTTTAGTTATCTTTTGACGTCCTTGAACCATTGAGCAGGTGATTAGATGAGGGTGTAGAGTAATGGGCTGCCTTATCAACCTCAATATTTCCAATTATTATCCACCTATTATTGTTATTTTCAATATTTTGTTAAAATGGCAACATTTTTGAACACTTGCAGAAATTGATTCAGTTTTATATGTATTTTTTTTATTTTCCATGTCATTTGTGGATTCAATTTAATTTCATCAAATGTATCGTTATTGGATGTTATTTCGATTTTGGTTCAGTCAATTAGTTTTGTTTAGTTGTGCAGGTTTTCTCATAAGAATAACTAGTCGGATAAAGATGGATTTATGAACCCAACTGTGTTTTAGGGAGTCAAGAAATATTAATAAAGTTATACAGGGTGTTATGCAGAGAGTTAGCCAAACTTGCTGGGCGTATAGATAGACAAGTTAAATATGTTTTATTTGTGAACCAAGTTTGGCTAATCCTCTGCCGAACGCCCTGTAAACACCATCCATGGATTCTGTAAAAACCAAATACCATCAGACACAATGAAACACGCTTGGTGTCTGGATGACGTGACTATCAAAGGTAATCATTCTGTACTTGATCTTCTAATTTTTATCAAACTAAATTATTTTGATGTTTGCTTTAAAACCCACTTGGAACGCAAAGCTACCTTAAACAGTATTCTATGAAGCTACCTATTCAAAAGCATCAAAGCTATAACGGTTGTGAAAAGACCAATGTAATTCCAAGAATAATCCTAATTCCATAAATTATTGTTTCCTTCCTAACAATCATTTCAACAATTCGTAAAGCCGGGTACCTTTGTCACCAATGTTTTTTGTTTAAGGTTTAATAGAATTTGTCTCTTCGTTCCAGATTTTGAACGAAGAGAACCTCCTGAAAAAAAAACTTTTAGAAATGAAGAAACAGAGGTGATGCCAAAGTAACCCCCTCCAGGGCCAAAGTAACCCCGAATTACCGCTATGTCACAGATAAAGATGTTGAGGAATATTTTGAAATACCTTTGATGGTGTCAATCCTATGTGATAAACCAATTTTGGATCCTTTTCCAATTCTGAAATTAATTGAGTTTGATGTGTCAACGCAAGGGCTGATTTATAGGCTCGGTTCATCAACTGTCTTGCTTCATAGCCAGCCACATCCGGTACACACATCGTGGCATCATAGCAGGTAACGTGTTCTCTCTGATTGGTGGGATTCAGCCAGATCAGCTGGAAGAGATGTATCGTTTGAATGATCCAAGCTAAACATGTTAAAAAAAAGCGTTATTGCACTGGATAAACATACAGTGAGGACGTAAATAGTCCCCCCCCCTCTAACATTTGAACGCATTAATATTTTTGGCTCAAATTTGGAGGTGTTGTTCAGGGTAGGCTTTACTAAGTTTTGACCTCCAAAAAAAAATTTCAACTGTCAAACTGACAGCTGGGCACCATTTTGAAACAAATTATTAAATGGAAAAGGGGGTCATGTGGTACCTTATTTGAAAGGTCCTTCCATTCTCTTTTCACCCCCAAAGTTTGAAGTCCTTAGCATTTTTCTTAAGGAAATGGCGCCATATCGAAAATAAATTATTTGGGTCAAAATACTATCTCGAATTCTTAAAAGAACTTTATTAACAATGAAAAAACTAACCTATAACATAAGTGATTGTTTCTACAACAGTATTTGATAAAAAATTTCAAAAAAAACTAATACTAAAGATAATATTAAGAACGAAATCATGCAAAATTATCTCAATAAATTTTCAAAATGCTGTCCCTGAACCTCTTGACAATAATAATTTGAGCTAAAAATATTAATGCGTTCAAAAGTTAGAGGGGGGGGACTATTTACGTCCTCACTGTATAGTGCGACCGTGAAGATTTGAATAAATTCATTTAAAATTCAATTTCTCGATAACTGTTGGGGTTAGGGCAAAGACATGGTACATGAAACTAGCTCAGAATTTAATGTAGATTCCGAAAATTAAATAAAAAAAACGGGGTTTCTATTTGAAAAAATGGAGTCGATGGTCGTAACTTATTTTTGGTCCACGATGGTCACATAAAATTATCATCAAAAAAACCGCAGTCAAAAATAAAAATCGACGTGTCCGAGCGTTTCCCCACAAAACAATACATCTTACTGGCATACCTCATCTTGACAGTTCAAAAGAGGCGGTGCAAGGGTTACGAATTCTGGCTGATATACTCTATTGATTGGAGCGTTTTCACCACTGGATAGTTGTTTTACGATGTCCCGATTGGAAGTTTCCGGTTGACTGAAAAACAAGACATGATCACAAATTATTATTATTAGTATTATCTTAACAAAGGATGCCACAAATTCGGATGTATGCAAAAGAATCTTAGTTACTATAAGAGATATACAGGATGTCCCTGAAATGACTGTATACGTATATTTTGGCCAAAGTTGTAGTACTTTTCCTGAATTGAGCATCAGAGGTCAAAAAAATTGAGGCTTCCTATCTTTTTTCAAATGGGACACCCTATATATTATCCCTTAGTTTGATAGAGAATTCTTCCCTGATTTCAAATATACAGGGTGTCCCTGAAATGACTGTACAACGCTTAACCACAGATTTCTTGACCAAAAATTAGGCAAACTAACCTATATCCATTGACCTAGCTTGTCTTTTCTGAGAGCGATCATACATTAGCTTCAACAAAACAAATATACCTATTTCTTTCTATACCCCTACCACAGTTTATCCAACAAAGATCTGCAGATCGATATTTTGCACCAGCATCATTGCCAAGTGTCCGATTTTAACAAGGTACTCCATTTTACTCTCCATATTTTATCAACAGTTAAAACATGATAGAATCAAGATAAAATCAACTCTCATCTAATCTCATCAGGGAAAGATACAACGAGAACGATATTTTTGGCATCCAAATATGTATTTTTCATTCTGGCGTGATTTATTCAACATAACTTATCATCTCCTTCAAAAATGCCTCGAAAATGTGGCAACAAGATCAGGTTTCTTGTACCTGCGATATACCACTCGCTTATACTACGTATCGATTTTACGTGCAAGCGTAAAAAAATTCATCAATTTTGGTAGTGGTTAGGAGGAGTTTATGCGATGTTGCTTTCACATTGTCTGTGTTGAGTGCTCAATTTGCCTTGTTTTTGTGTGATTTTCACACTACTTGTGATTTGACGATATTATTTGTACATTAATATGGTGCGAAAATCTCAAGTTTGTGGTAAATTGGACCATAAAAACCAGGACTTTCCGTTTCATCAGTGAATATACTGCCATCTTGATTTTAAATTAGATTCCAGGACCTCCTACCTTCTTACTTCAGTGGCGTATCATGTATTTTAGGAAATGTTTGCATTTCATACAGAGAAAAATACATTTTTAATGAAAATTAACACAAAAATCAATGTAATGACCAATTTTGCTCTTATACATAAAGGACATTCCTGTTCCATAACACTATGTAACTACAAATTTAAAAAAAATTCAAATCTCACTGGATTAAAGTTGGTACCTTTCTTTTTTTATTAGTAATTTTTGAAAAAACAGTGAGAGGGAACCAATAGTTTTTGAGAAAACACTTTCTAAATAACACAAGCTTTCATAACATTAGTAAGTAAGTATACATTTTACAGGGTGTCTCCTTATTGCGTACAATAAATTCAAGACGTATTCCTGAAATAATTTCATGAAAAAAAAGTTCATAAGTATAAACATATGAGTCTGGAAGTGCATTGTTTTTTAGATACAGGATGTTAAACTCATTCTTTTTTAATCAGTTCTTCACAAATGTATAACAAATATCCTTGAACCGTTTTTTTTTTAATTTGGCAGATTTATTTTTAGTACCTGATAAAAGCCAATTTTGAGCCCTACCTCAGTGAAAATTATATTGCTAAACATTTTATGTAGAATCCGAAAATAAAATAATATAAAGGGATTTCTATTTGAAAAAATGAAGTTGATGGTCGTAACCTATTTTTCCACCCTGTAGATACACATAAAAATATCATAAAAAAACGCTGTCAAAAATAAGAATCAACGAGTGCGAACGTTTCTACCAAAACAAAACCCTGAATTTTTAATGAATTTGTTCCAACCTTTACGGTCGCATTGTATAAGTTATTGAGATTCTCATAAAATTGACTCAGTAAAAAGTCGAGAATCTATCAAAAAAATATTATTCTGCATCATTGACTATAAATGTTCTGCATACAAGTCATGACTCCATTTGAAATATTATGTATACTTGAAGTAATTTAGACATCTCTATATTTCAATAGTTTTTGAAACAACACTGAGTTAATTATTCTCGTTTTCCGAAAATTTTTGAAACTATCGAGTTTTGAAAAGTTAGAATGAAGCCAACAAATACAGGATGGGGCACGAAAAACTTTTCACCCAGGATTTCTTAGGTGTTTGGTGATCAATCAAAAATCGCTTAACAAGTCAATAATTTTTGATTTTTTTTGGACACTTTTATTTTGTTATTTTCACTTCCGTTCAGGGGTTGACAGGTACCCTCAGAATTTTGAATGGATGGGGTCGTTAGATAGGTATTTTTGTCAAGATTATCCCCGAAGTTTCAAGTTGCTACTATTAATTATAATTTGTTATTATCAATCTATTTTTGAGGGGAACCTGTCACCCTTTATTTGGAGTTGCTTGCGCCTTGTAGAATTCAAATCCACGAAAAACTTTTTTATTGTTAGTAAACTATCAAGTCTTTTCAACTTTTCTGTGTCTTATATAATTCTCCACTCAAAAAAATGCACCCTTTTTATACATTATTCTATAAGCAAACTGCATTTTGTGAAAAGATAATTCTAATCCATTCAAGAGCTTATATTTATATTTTTTGGAGCTTGGAGGTATTTCCGTCACATTCACATCTTGATCTACCGGTAGGTACCTAATTTACTTTGCTGTGAGAATAACATCAATATCTTTATTTAGCAAATTGATATACAAGTTACACTCAATCGTATATCATATGAATAGTGACAAATTCACTGAAAAATTTAAACATCACATTTAAATGTTATATGAAATATATTCACGGATATCGAGCAAAAAATATTCAAGAAAAAATCTATTCTACATTCCTCCGCCATTCTTAAAAATTTTTCTTTGCTATCTATAATTATCTGCACCTGACTTTCCTTGAATATGACAACCAAAAACTAGATATTCAACAAACAAACCTTTTTTGATCCCTTCGCGTAATAATCTACTCATCATTTGATATTAAAGAAATTAATTTCAATCCATTTTTCTATACAACTTCTCAGCAACCGCTTTTTTTTTAATCATGTTTCAACATTGTAAAACTCCTGCCAGTGTTATTGTATGTTTTTTTTCATCCCTCATAACCTACAAGTGATTCCCTTCTATGACACCCCAGAAGTAAGTATACATTTGTATTTTCAGATTTATCATTTTAATCCTCCATGACAACTCCTAAAATTATTTTTTTTATATACATTGCAATATGGTATTATAATCTACAATTGGTGCCCAAATTACTCCAATTTGATATTGAACAAACCATGTCTTTCTCAAAAATATTTAATATTTTTTGTCAATGTATACAATATTATAGGTATGTTGTTACCTACTTACTCACATACTTAGTTGTCATATGCTTTCTCTAACAAATATCGCAATAACCAATTACTTCATATTTACTTATTACCAAAAACTTGTGTGGGATATCATACATTTTTTTCAATCAAAATCAGCCCCGTAACTCTCATTAAAGATAAAAACAATGAATAAAAAAAATAAATAAATTGAAACATTCCAAACTCCCCGACCTCCGCCCATGAACAATCTTTATCGGTTCGCCTGGTTCCGCCTAGTCTATCCTCGCGCTGTTGCTTTGACCATGTATGAAAAAAGAGATGGAATAAGGTCCTTGTCCCACCCGTGAGCTCTTTTTTTAAATGGGTTTTGGATCGCAGAACAAAGGAATTTATGAATGAACCTGCTGCTTATGCTCGTTCTATTTTTTTTATAGTCAATGCCTATATCCAAAATTGCTTCGTTAAGTCTACAGAGGGCGTCAAAGATTCAAAGAAAATTTGGTTTTTTCTACATTTTTCAAAAACGTTAAAATCAATTTTGATAAGTTTTGGTACCTAGTCTTGGACCATGAAGTAACGTTTTTTGTTTCTATAGCGACCAGTTGAAATTAACCGGAAGCAGAGAACTAGATACTCGACTCTAGTTCTCTGCCGGAAGTGTTATAAAGGTGACGTCATATGTAGTTATTTCTTTGGCATTGACTTTTTGATGATTCAGATATTTTTTACTAAAAGTTCAATGTATTGGGGAGTTTTTCTCTTTCTTGAAAAATTTTGCCAAGATAAGTGGTTATGCCAAAAAAAAAATTTTCTCAACTAGCTTCACAGATATTTCACTATTGATTTTTTTTTCTAGCATAACTACTTATCCCACCATATTTTTTCAAAAGCGGAAAACTTTCTTACACACAGGGTTAATAGATGAAAACAGCTGAATCATCAGAAAGTCAATTCCATAAAAAATCAGTGACGTCATATGCAGCTAAATCTTTTGTTTTTTTATGGAATTGACTTTATGATAATTCAGATGTTTTCATCTGATGTTTTTTCCTCTCTTGAAAAAATTTGCTGGGATAAGTAGTTATGCTGGAAAAAAATAAATCAATAATAAAATAATAAAATAAAAATAAATCAATAATAAAATATCTGTGAAAAATTTGTTTTCTGGAGCAACCACTTATCCCAGCGAAATTTCTCAGGAGAGAGAAAAACTCCCCAACACACCAAACTATAAGATAAAAGCATCTGAATTATTAAAAAGTCAATTCCAAAAAAAATCAAAAGAAGTAACATGTGAAGTCACTTTTATAACACTTCCGATCAATTACAACCGTTCGCTATAGAAACAAAAAACGTAATTTCATGGTCCAAGACTAGATATCAAAAATTATCAAAATCGATTTGTACGTTTTTGAAAAATGTAGAAAAAACCAAATTTATTTTGAATCTTTGACGCCCTCTGTAGACTTAACGAAGTAATTTTGGATATGGGTAAGTTTGCCTAGATCGCCTTATTTTTGGTCAAGGAATTTGTGGTTGAGCGTTGTACAGTCATTTCAGGGACACCCTGTATAAGGGTTTGGGGTGTTATCTTTAACGGTTATAAAGATATTAACGTTTCACTATACATGGAATAGTTGGCTGGTCTCTACTAATCAACAACCTCTGTCCAATCTATTCCATATCATTATTCCTGGTATAGAAAAATGTTAATATCTTAATAACCGTCAGAGATAAAATACAGTTTCTCTGCCCAAAAATTGATTTACAATGGGGAACTTGTATGGTATGGACAATTAAATCGTTTTTTTTTTATTGCAAACTGAAGAAAATTGCAAACAAATCTATACGTATTTTTTTATTTCGTTCAAATATGATTTATCCAAAAGCTATCAAGTATAAAGTTCTGTATAAACAGGGTGTCCCAGAAGTATTGGGAGATATTTGAAGGACGGTTAGTTGGAACCAATGATTTTCCAACTAAATATAGCCCGACTTCTCTTTGTGTGTCACATGTTTATAGCAGAGAACTAGATAACCGACGAGAAGCGACAAAAACTTGTTTTCCCCATTGCTTCAATGAGAACACATTTATTTGGCCTTGACATTGAAATTTTTGACAGCTTGTATCGTATCCAAGTTATATTGATACGATGGGAGCTGTCAAACGCGGGGCAACGAATACTTATAGTCCGGGGGTCCGGACACAGAATAAAAATTGTGAGATATTCTGAAGTTTGATATAGGAGGATTTTTAATCCTGTTTAACAAAAATAAAACGTAGGCCAATCGTGGAAAAAAAGCCTGATATTTTTTTTTCTACTAGGAACTCAAAAACATTCAACAAAAACAAACATAAAGCATGATTGAAAAATCAAAAGTTAATTTGACCATCAAAAATATGAACTACTGTGTACAAGATCTTTCCTTATAATTTGCTACCACTTTAGAAGCCTTATCAACAGGGATACAAAAAAAATGTTCAAATGAAGGTTGATTTTTCCTAAAGATTTTATAATAACTAAGAGAAAGAACATAATATCACTATTGGAAATCGGGCAAATGTGGAAAAGTTTAACTTTTTCAAATGGAATGGCCTATATTTTAATACAGATCCCAGATCTCCTCATTTTCCTCTTCTCAAAAATACATGGTTTGCCTATGTTTGGACTAGCCGTTTTTGAGTTATTTCACTTTGATTAACATAGTGTAAAGTTGGAATGCAGGCGAATGATGCCCGTCAAACCAAAGAAGGTGATTCCTTCCCCTCCTTTCGTACGACACCCGCGAAAAGCACAACTTCTCCCAGGCATTAATAAAACTTTTCGAAAAAGATTCGATCAATCTTTTAACAGAGCTTTTAATCTCTCGAACCACAGATAATGATTGATTGATCGACCGGAGCTAACGAAAAACTACATATGGTAACCGTTGAATTCGACAGTCGAAACTGATTAAACACTCGGACTAATAAACAGGTGACAAATCTTTTGACAGAAAGTATCGGATCCCCCACCCAAACTTTTTGGCGGGAAAATTTTTGTCGCTTCTCGTCGTTATCTAGTTCTCTGGTTTATACATTGAGGGGAGAGAGGAATGCCAAACTGCAAATTTAATAAGTAGCTACCTTGTATTCAAGGTATTTTTATTCTAATTAAAAATACTCTATACTCTATGAGTGCATCTCCGGTAGTTACCAATTATATAATAATATGTACAGGGTTATTCATTATATTTTGACACCCATCTACAGCTCTTATTGCGAGTGATAGAAAAAAACTTTAAATACAAAAGTTTTGGTTATGGGGGTTATGTAGAAAACATGTAGCTTCGTTTTTAATGGAATGTTGATAGTTTATATGATTAAGTTAGTGTTGTGAATATTTGTTGTAGTTTAAAAAAATATATTTTTTGAATTCAAATAGTTTCAAAGTGACTGAACCAAATGCCTACAAACCATATATATTTGAAATCAGATTAAAGAGATCTTTCATTTTAGTCAATAATATACAGGGTGTTCCATTTTAAAAAATATGACTTAATGAATTTTTTCTATGTTATGATTTCGATTTGTTGATTCCGCTATCACCAGAAGATACTACGTGAAAAAAACCAAAACTTTTGTATTTAAAGTTTTTTTCTATCACTCGCAATAAGAGCTGTAGGTGGGTGTCAAAATATAATGAATAACCCTGTACATTTCCAGATCACTAGTGAAAATAAAACATTTTCAATGAGACTCATATTTTTCCATGAACCTTAGTTACTTATGTAGACAAGATGCAACGAAATACATCTGGCAACACGACCCAAATGCCTATTTGAGATCAACCAATCACAGCTGATAGCCATTTTAACCAATCATAGCTTGTAGCTCCCTTGGAACACTGTTGTCGGCTTGTTCAAAATTACATATTTTTAAAGGCCGAACAACTGATTTATGTAAACAAAACTTATCAATAATCAATAAATTATAACTATAACACCAACGATATTGAAACAAATAAAAAATTAAAACATATCGACATTAATACACTGGTTAATCCCATTTGATAAAAAATGAAAATTCTGAGTGCTTTATATTTGCAACAAGGCAACGTTGGACGAACGTTGAACGAATTCAACGGACGAGATGTAAAGAATAACATGTTTATTATAGTGACAAACAATTTGCCCGGAATCTAGGGTGTACGCTAGTTCTAGTGGGTTCTATGTTCTAAGGTTGGAACAAAAATAAGACTCAAACGTTCTATAGAATATTTTCGTACGACCTTCTCTTTCGGAATTATTCATACTTTGTAGTTGCACCCTTAGAAGGTTTTTTCGATTTAGCTCCAAAACGATGAGATCAATTTCAATGAAACCTGGTACCTAAGGACTAATAATTTGATACTATAGCAGTATTTCCATCTCAAGAAAGCCTGTAGTGGACCATCACTACCATAAAATGCCCCTCAACTTTGTCACGAATTACAATTTCTGATCTAGGTTCGTCAATTAGTCAAGAACAAAAGAGGTACTCTTTGTTCACATCAAAAAAATGAATCGTTTTGAAGAAAAACACCAATTCATTGAAATTTTCACTCAAAACATAATGTTATTATTCATTGAACACACACACAATACATACTGTTTGTTCAATGCTTTTCTGCGGTTACGTCATGTTCATCTGTCTCTCTCTCGTACACATTTACAAAAATTTCACGTATGGACGCTGGTCTTTCGGATAAATTTGACAAATTTCACGTCTATAGCGATCAATCTACGACATACTGGCAAACGTCAAATACTGTGACGTAACCGCAGAAATGCATTGAAAAAACATTAATTCCGTTTATTCGACCGATCTGGGTTATTGCAATACCCTATATTTCAGGAGGTATTGGTTATTGTCAGATTGTCATAGTAACTAGCTGGACAATTTGACGATAATTGGTATTTTTTTTGAAAACGAAACATTTTTTAGATATGAACGAGGAGTACTTTTTTTGTTCTAAACTAGTTGTCGAACCTGATTCAGAAATTGCAACTCAAAAAAACTAAGGCGTGTCAAAGTTCAGGGGAATTTTATGGTAGTGGTGGTCCACCGCAGGCTTCTAAGATGAGATTGAAATACTGCTATAGTCCCAAATTATTCCTCATAGGTACTGCGTATACTGTTCAAGTTTCATTGAAATTGATTTCACCGCTCCGGAGCTATCACGAAAAAACCTTATACAGGGTGCAGCTTCAAATTACGAATAAATCCGGAAGGAGAGGTCGTTCGAAAATATTTGATAACACATTTTAGTCTTACCGTCTAACCGCCCTTCAAAATATCTCCCAATTCTTCTATGGCACCCTGTATAGATCAACCAGATTTTTTTGGGTATTTCGCCACAAACAGATCTGGTAAATCCTGTATGCGCCACAAAACTACAGAGCATATCTACCCTGTATACAGTGTGTCCACGGATTGGGTTTCGGTAAGGTATACATTTGTGGGTATAAGGGCCGATTCTACAATCCAAGAATATCCTTAGAATAAGCAATATTCTGTATAACCCCATATAATTATCATTGGTTATACGGAGTATAGCTTATTCCAAGGATATTCTTGGATTGCAGAATCGGCCCTTAATGACAAACATTTTCCGAGTTAGATTCTTATATTCTGGTTATCACTCCTGTTTGCTCTAAAACTAAGAAAATGAGCTAGATCAATTGATATACAGGGTAGTTTAGAACTGATTTGGTTAAAATTTGCAACAGTAAAGTAACTTTGTTTTGAAAGATATCAGAAGAGTTGTATAGAATTAAAAGCTTAGACATTCACCCAATTTTCAGAAAAATCAACCCACTTTGATTTTAACAGTAGATTTTATCATGATCGCAAAAATTGCTGATTTTGAAATACTGACAAACTAAAAAAGGATAAATCATTTATTTTAACAATATAAAACAATAAATGCTGTTAAAAATCAGTTACGAACAAGAGAGAAATGAGAAAATAATAAATAATTTCATAACATACCTACAAAATCAAAGTACGCCGAGTTGTCTGAAAATTGAGAGTCTGCCTAAGCTTCTAATTCTAAACAACTTTTCTCAATAAACTTTTCTATCTATAAAAACAAAGGTACTTTACCCTTGACAATTTTTACTAAATCAGTTCCAACCATCATGTATATCAATTGATTTCGCTCATTTTCTCAACATCTTAGTTTTAGGCCAAGCAGGAGCGTTTTCCAGTATATCTTACTGGGAAAATGTTCGTCATTATACCTTAAACCCAATTCGTGAACACACTGTAGATATACTAAAAATGGTGTGACGTCTACACATTGCAATTTTAGCTCATTTCAAAGCGTTATATTTTCTTCAATTATCGACTCAATAAACAACAAAAATAAAAAATATGTATCTTCTTATTTTTCATGGACTTCGAATTTGAATACCGCAAACACTGCTTGTTTTGTGTTCACTAGGAAACAGTAAAATAGATATTCGGTACTTGCATCTGACATACCAATAGAGTACTGTTGTTGTTGTTTACCGTTTTGCGTGAAACCTATCCTTCCTAATAGATGAATTTCATTCATGTATCGTAAGCTATGAATTTTATTTATTTATCGTATGGCTTAAAATAACACGTACTAAAAAAGACAAACAGTTTAAAAAATATAACAAATACAATACAAGACAAAATAAGTGATGACTTATATTATCAATATAAGCTATCGCTCCTGGAGTTGCCCGCAAAAACTCAATCGGGCTTCCATTAATCCTTTCAGACGTCAAAAAAATATCGCGTATGCATCAAAACACGCCAATTTGATCAATAACTGTTGGTCCCAAGATTAGTGAAAATCGATATAGTTGTTTAGAAATTATCTTTAAAAAATGAAAACTTTCGCGCACTACTGTAGCGGCAAAACGAAGCAACATTGTATAAAGGTGAGTGATTCGTGATAACCTTTTATGTTCACAAATGAGTTGGAAATCGATAAGGATAAAAATATACACGGTTTTGAGAAAAATACATTTTTCAAAATATGTTGCACAAATTGAACCTACCTGACTACCAAATTTTTATCTGGCAAAGAGAGTATGACAGGGATACCACTTTTACTGCTTTGTGGCAGTTCAGATCGCTTTTCAGCCAGTGATAATTGAATTGTACTGAGATCAACATTAACTGGATGGGGAATATCCGAGGTGAACACTTCTGGAACTGTCATCTTGAGCAACTAGAAAAATTATAGTTTCTTTAGCCATACAAATGAAGAACACTTATTTATTTTTTTTTAAGCACTTATTTCATGTCAACACTTTTATAAGGTATTATACAGTGCGACCGTAAATGTTGGAATAAATTCATTTGAAATTCAGAGGATTGTTTTGTGGAAAAACGCTCAGACTCCTCGATTTTTATTTTTGACTGTACTGTTTTTGATGATAATTTTATGTGTACAGGGGTGACCAGAAATAAGTTACGACCATCAACTTGATTTTTTCAAATGGAAATCCCCATTTTTTATTCCATTTTTCTTCTTCTTCTCTTGTTTTATTGTTTATTTGCTTTTTACACTTATATGTTATTTTTATATCTGTAGTACGCCTTCATTCAGCGCATATCCGTATATTATTTAATTATTATTATTATTATTATTATTATTCTATGTGAAATTCTGTGTAATATCATGATGACAGTTCTAGTGTACAGGGAAGACCAAAAATAAGTTACAACCATCAACTTCATTTCTTCAAATGAAAACTCCGTTTTTTTAAATTAATTTTTGAATTTTATACAAAATTTCAAGTAAGGTTAATGTACCATGTCCTTGACCCAACCCCAATAGTCATCGAGACATTTACGATTGATCCAATGGACTGTGTTTCTCGATAACTGTTGGGGTTAGGTCAAATACATGGTACATGAGACTTACTTAAAATTCTATGTAGAATTCATAAATGAAATAAAAAAACGGGGTTTCCATTTGAAAAAATGAAGTTGATGGTCGTAACTTATTCTTGGTCCACCCTGTATACTAGAACTGTCAACATCATATCACTCAGAATTTCACGTAGAATTCAAAAATGGAATAAAAAATGGGGGTTCCTTTTGAAAAAATGAATTTGATGGTCGTAACTTATTTATGGTTCACCCGGTACACATGAAATTATCATTAAAAGAAACCGCAGTCGAAAATAAAGATCGACGTGTCCGAGCGTTTTCCCACAAAACAAGCCCCTGAATTTTAGATGAATCTATTCCAACCATGACGGTCGCACTATACAGGGTGCCACAGATTAGAGTGCATGCATGAGAATCTCAGTTATCATAAGAGATACAGGGTCAGTTAAATGGTTGCAAAGTTGCGCATTTTTATGCTTTATAAAATGCCATTTTGAAATTTGAAAAATTCCGACTACTTCCGAAGATATTCGAAGAAAGCCGAAATTTCGCAAAAATGTTTTTATCATTTTCCGCGTTTGTTTGAAAAGACATTTTAAAATAAATTACACTTTGTCGTTGCCACTTTTTCACCTCTACAACATGGTGGTATAAAATTAAATATCTGACGTTTCGTCTTCGAGCTGCCATCATCAACTTTATTTTTTTAGATACGGTCCTGGATTTTTTATTTTATTTTTAGTTATCTTTTGACGTCCCTGAGGCATTGAGGTGATTAGATGAGGGCGTAGAGTGATGGGTTGCCTCAGCAACCTCAATATTTTCAATTATCATTCACCTATTATTGTTATTTTCAATATTTTGTTAAAATGGCAATATTTTTAAAAACTTTTGCAGAAATTGAGATTTTTATACGTATTTTTTTGATTTTACATGTCATTTGTGGATTTAGTTCAATTTCATTAAAAGTATCATTATTGGATGTTATTTTTATTTTGGTTCAGTCAATAAGTTTTGTTCAGTTGTGCAGGTTTTCTCATAAGAATAACGTGTCGAATAAAGAAGGATTTATGAACCAAACTATATGTGTTAGGGAGTGTTTAGTGGCCTAACTGATTTTCTCTGGTAATATTTTTAAGATGAGTATATTTTTCGATGGTTGCGATACCTCAATGCATGAAGGACGTCAAAAGATAACTTAAAATAAAATAAAAAACCCTGGTCCGTGTTTAAAAAAATCAAGTTGATGATGGCAGCTCGAAGACGAAACGTCAGATTTTCAATTTGATACCAGACATCTTGTAGAGAAGAAAAAGTGGCAATGACAAAGTTTAATTTATTTTAAAATGTCTTTTCAAACAAACGCATGAAATGATGAAGATTTTTTTGCGAAATTTCGGTTTTTTTCGAATATCCTCGGAAGTAGTCGGAATTTTTCAAATTTTAAAATTGCATTTTCTTGAGCATAAAAATGCGCAACTTTGCAACCATTCAACCGACCCTGTATATCTTATAATAACTGAGATCCCCATGCATGCACTCGAATCTGTGGCACCCTGTATACATACATTAAAAAAAATATATCTACCGCATCTTTAGAGGTTTCATTCAGAAGCTTGAAAACAAAAAATCTTTCTTCCTCAGTCAATTTTGGCAGCATTCCTGGGTATTCTAGTTTTGGTGCTCCTACACTGCTTTGTTGTTCTGGTGGATACTGAAATAGACAACATGAAGATTAAAGAGAGCAAAATTGATGTTACAAGTCCAACTCACGGAAACGTTAACAGTGAATACATTTTCATAATATGTTTTCTATAGGGTATGTGTCTTGAGTTGAGATTTTTATAAGAAACATTAATATTTATAAGAACATTTAAAAAAAATTGAAAAACTTGGCTTTAGGGGTGAGATGTTTTCACAACCCAGACATTTTCTGCTGGACGCACCAAACGAAGTTTTCAGTTGTCGGTCGCATTGGAAATTCACGAATAAAAAGAAAATAAGGACATGAATAATTCCGGTGAGACTTTGAGGCATGACATATTTTTCTAATCAAACATTTCGTTTCCGTTTAGAAAAATAATTTTTCTCGAAAATGTCCCAAAATAAGTTTAGAAATAAATACTCTCACGTCCATGCTACCACAATGATTCATCTTTTTGATTTATGACGGCAGAAAAGGGTGAACTTTTTGAACTGTCAGTGTCAACACCTTAAGTTTGACTTTACGGAATATTGTAATTATATTATATTGTATCCGGTTGAAGAAAGGAAGGTTTGCTAAATAAAATAAAATAGCATTCTGGTTCTTGCCGCTCGCTAGGGAGTGTATTTTACAAAAATGACCATTGTTTCAATTTTTGTCCGAAATCCTAAATAGAATAGTATGATTATATTATTCAGAAAGTAGATCAAAATAATCATTCTATTCTTTTAAAAATTTCACTGGAAAATTGAAGCGACGGTCAACTTTGTGAAACACGGGGCGAGGACGGCAAGGATCATAATGACATGAATCTATTTTATTCCATTTACCAAACTTTCCTTTCTTAAAACAGACCTAAATTTTAGCCGGATGGCCTGCGGAAAAAAATACAGCGTCGCTGATATGTATGGAAACGGTCGATTGATGGTTAAACTTTACGAGCTACTGTGAAAAGTTGAATCCAAAAGTTGGAGTGTTTTTGAATATCTATTAGTTGGTGAAAACTAGAATTATACAGGATCGGTCAAAAAGTCGTCGGACAACAAAGTTGCATTTTTTTTAAATGGAACACCCTGTATATTATTGAATATTTCAATTCCTGCTTCGTGGTACACATAATGTTCCTAAATTTATCCGCGTTCGAGTTATCGCGTTTTATAAATGACATTTTCGTATCTCTGACAAGCTATAAAACACAAACGGTTCAAGAGGGAGAAAAACGGTCCGGACCTTCTAGTCTTAACTTCTCAAAAGGCATTAAATTATTTATTTTTAAAAAATGTTAAAGTGTGTTGAAAAAAGTTGACAGTTGACAGTACCTTCTATTTAATTGACCGAATAGCTCTTAAAAAGTTAAGGTACTCAAAATTGAAGGAGGAATTGAAATATTCAATAATATACAGGGGGTTCCATTGAAAAAAATGCTACTTTGTTGTCCCACGACTTTAAGATCGACCCTGTAAAATTCTAGTTTTCACCAACTACTAGATATTTATTCAAAAAACCTTCAACTTTTGTGATTCACTTTTTTCCAGTAGCTCGTATAGTTTAACCAATAATCGACCGTTACCATACATATCAGAGACCCTGTATATGAGCAAAGGAGCCAAGAGAAATTGCTGAACATTATTGTCAAGTTTCTGGAACGGCCGCTAGAGGGCCGCATAAGAACCGACCCAGAGCAGGAGAATGTAGGGAAGCCCAAAATATTATGATTTAACGCAACTTACCTTTATGCTAACTGGTTCCCCTAAGAAGTTAGACGCCTTGTAAGTGAGGTTTCAAATTAAATATTTAAAAAATCAATATCTCAGTTATACCTTGACTTGGAAACACGAAATCGGGTGCAAGTTGTGAGTGTACCAATAGCATTAATCCACAGTAATTGGAGTTCAATTGAGGCATTCTAACGACTTGTGAAGGGATGATGCAAACTTAAAATAAGTAAGAACTTTTCAACCTGTGGGCGGACTTGAAAAATTATTATGCCATTTTATGGAAGATTTAATCCTAAAACTTTTGTCACTCCTGTTATTATTCAAGAAACTTAGTCGTTTTCGGCAAAAATCCAAATAACTGATGACACGTATTGTAGCTGTCATATTAAAAATCGTCGAAAATTCCACCGTTGGCTATGAAATTAAACGTCAGACTTCACAAACCGGAAGGTAAGTCATTTAACTAAGTAGCTTTAATTGGTACATATTGTGAAAATGGTGGGGACGTTTCCGGCCCCGACATTTCCAACGCGGGTTTATAATAATGAATCGGTGTTATTGACCAGCATTTAATTGCTCCTTTCATTTGGAGTACTCCAAAACACTTTTGCGGATCTACTTGAAGTATTTGAGAAGGTTTCACCGAAACTCAGACTGAAACATCAACTTATGCACCATCGAACATTGCCTCCGTTACATATTACTTTAGATATTTTTCAAACCATCAGTATCCAAAGGGATTGGATTATTTCCTAATCTTGTTCACAAGTCTGGCCTCCTCGATCACCATAACTCAGCAGACTCCTTCATTTGGGAAAAGTTGAACAAATCTGTGTATTCTTCGATAGTTGCGTCTGAAGCCGAATTGTGAAAATGGATTACAAATAAAGGCAGACTAGAAACAACTATAATTTTCGAAAACGACAGTTTTTTGAAAAATAACAAGAGAGCGAAAAGTATTAGATAAAATAGAATGATACTTTTTCAAGTCCGCCAACGGGTGAAAAAAATTCTGTCTTATTTTGACAGTGCAAGAGATCCTTCAGAACGCTTCAATTGAACTCGAATCAGTGTCGTGTTCCAAATTTGGTTGTTTTGAGCTGAGGTATCACCAAGATATTGATTTTTTTCGAAATTTGAAAAATCACTTGCAAGGCGTTCGACTTCTAAGGGGTGCAACTTAGTATACAGGTTTAAGAAAAATTACCAGAACGATCGAATTATTCAAAAGATACACGAGTTAGAAAAAACTGTCTTATATAAAAGTTGTTGGGCTTTTGAGAATCTACATTTTCAGTTGAAAATAGGAATGCACAGGGTCGGGCATAAATGGAAACCCCCTGTATATTAATGGATATTTAGATTCTTTTTTCAATTTTGAGCAAAAATTGTGATACGCATATTGTTCCCAAATTCAACCGTTATATCTCGATTTAAAATGTCATTTCTGCACGTTTGGCATGCTATAAAACTCAAACGGTACAAGATACAGAAAAATGGTCTGCACTCATCTCAACTTTTCAAGAGCTATTCTGTCATTTGAATAGAGGATACTGACAACTATCAATTTTTTTCGACATATCATTTTCACATTTTTTGACAAGAGTTTATTTAATATCCTTGGATAGTTCTTGAAAAGTTAAAACTAGAAAGTGCACACCGTTTTTCTCTATCTTAAACCGTTTGGGTTAGTGTCATTTATAAAACGCGATAACTCGAAAATGGCTGAGTTCAGAAACACTATGTTCATCACAATATTTGCTCAAAAATAAAGGAAGAATCGAAATATCCATTCAAATAAAGGGGGGTCCATTCAAAAAAATGCAACTCTGATCTCCCATAACCTTATGCCCGACCCAGTATATTCCAATTTATCACAGATATATAGATTTTTAAAGGCCTCACAACTTTTATAAAAGACATTTTTTTCAGAATCCAACGAACTGGGTCTCGTTCAAAAGAGCGTTCCCTACTTTATTATACCTTCTGAAGAATCATAATATGAATTTGACAGTAGATTCGAATAAGAATTCCATTTTTCACTCAAAGAGACTATGTGGTTAAGTGGTTTGATAAATCACGTCCAAGTCTTAGTTAATAATTGGTCCAATTTTTATTCAAATAATGGTGACACGGGTTTTGCTCATCCGGGCATCATCAGACCTCCAAGTTAGTTTGAAAAAGACCTGTTTATACACCATACGTGAATGTTTGTTAGTTTAAAATAATGTAGTGAGCCTTGTTTCTTTTTCCTGGGTTTCAAGGTTTTGTCCTTATGTTTTTTCAATCTTACTTGGAGGACTGATGATGCTCGGATAGGCGAAACACGTGTCACCGTAATTCGATTAAAAACTGATGGCAATCAACTGAGACTCTGACTTCTACTGATTTATCAAACCACAATTAACCACACTCGTCTACAAACATTGCGCGTTTTTAAAAAAAATTCAAATGCCATACAATAGGTGATTTTAGCAGATAGTGAAAAGAAAGAAAAGCTTGAAAAGTCAGCCAAACCTCATCCCGATATCTTTTTTCAAACCGAATGTTTTGGGAAATATTCACTATTTTTGTCAAGAAAAGCAGAAGCAGAAGACATCATAGAACATTTTATGAGGAAAAGCTGTTCAGATTATGAGTCTCTCAAATTTTCATTAGGTCATTTTTTTCTATACACCAGAATCCAGAATAAAATGATGTACAAGGGGATATTGGCAACGGTAAGAGATACGACGTCGCTTTAATGGAAGAAACGTTGCCTGTTACCATGCCCAAAATTATTCCAACTTTGTTTTATTTTGAATCAATACCGCTAGATACAGGGTGAAAAAGGAAAATGTCCATTTTTGAAACAACACAATATTTTGCTTTTTATAAAAGCTTAGAGTGGGAGGGGGAATTCGCAATAATTTTGCACTACTGACTAGACCCAGAGCTCAGACGGTCAGTACAGTTAGAATCGACGGCGGAGCTAATGCTGGAGCTCCCCATATTTCTTATCTATACACTAGCAGTTTTACTATTTTATATGTATTGCGCAAGTTCAATTATCTAGGGGAGTTTTAACAGTTTTTGGTCCTAGTTACACAATACATGTCATTTTATGTTATCATTCCTGTGTATTTTGTTGTTGGATTTTATTTATAAAAAAGTTTTAATACGTACAATACTTAGTTTTTTGAGATAGAGGCGGTATGTTATGTAATGTTCTTCCATGTTTCATGTTTTAGCCCTGATGATGCAACGGACCAGTTGCGAAATGTTGGCTTATTGATATTGATCGTTGATATAATGTCCAAGAGAAGCTGAAAACTTTTTTCTTCAACAACTACTTTGTTGCGTCCGGCCGAGGTCAACTTTTGTTTTTCTTATTGACGCCACCTTTTGATGTAAAAGTTTTCAAAAAATTTCTACCAGTGGCGTTCGAACATGATTTGTACTGATTTTCTTAAAGAAAAAAATTGTACGCCACTGCTTTTTCTTAAAATCAATATTATTTTGGAACCAATCATTCACTTTGTAGTTTGGTCTCCTGATATTATTTCGTACGAAGAACGGTTTTCGTTTAAAGAAATAAAAGCCGTTTTGATGCATGGCAAAGAAGTCTGATATGGTGTATGGTGTATAATTTCTTGTTTTTCTTTAACCTTTGAGTTTTCAGGTAAAAGTTATTTGAGAAATTTGCTTCTTTTATCAAGTCCTGTGTCACGTTAAATGGAAAATCCCAACTTGAAATACTCCCTGTATATTGATTTTGAGTTTATAGACCGTCAGGTAATGACATATTTTGCTGACTGATTTCCTCGTCGCTGGAATTTTAACTACTGAAAATAATATCATTGTTGAGCTTAAAAATTAAAATTTAGCGACCTAGACATACCAAAAGTCTCTTCGCGATATTGTCCGATTAGTAAACTATTCTGAACAGCTGACCGGCTCATGGAAAATTTTTGATGGGTTCTTAATGTTATCATGATTCATTCTGTTGATTGGTGTAAGCAAAACAATGCATCAGCAACCGAGTATGCTTCTACAAGATAGCGCCTTTATTTCAACAATCTGAGTTCGTGCAAATCTTATGGCACTGTTTTTTTACTCTAAGATTGTTATATTATTTTAATGTGTTGAAATGCCATACACGAGAGATTGAAAAATTACTATTTTTTGCTGCACAAGGAAGATTTTCGTCACAAAACCAGATTGTTATGAATCATACCCTACTTCCAGCATCAAGAAGTCCTCTATCCTGGTTTTCAATGTCGTTTCGAGTATCTTGGACAACACACAGTCACTAGTAATCAGTCTGTATTTCTGTACACTTTTAGAGTCACCGGTCACCACTTTCAAAGACCGGGAACGGGGTCACTTTGATTACTTCAGAACATCCCTCAAATCACCAGTCAAAACAGTTACATTGATTAGGAATTTGGATTATTGCAGGATAAGCGCAGGCAAAGAAGCCCCTCTATTCTATTTTCTCTCCCCACAAGAGACAGAATAGAATAGGGGTTTTCTTTGCCTGCCCTCATCCCGCAATACTCCAAATTCGTAATTATCAGGAAGGGTGAAATAGTACAACAGGAACATCGATTAAATTCACAAGAATCGGCAACAAATCCACCCGTGTTAAAACTATCTCCTTCACGCTTATGAGAACTATTATAAGCTATACAATCATTAGCAGAGGCTGTCATCTATCATCTTTTTTCACTTACTGGTTTTGATTTTAACATCAAGCTGGCTGAATAATCTCCGTGAAAAGCCGTGAAACCCAACCACACTCGTGTTCACGAGGCTTCACGGGTGTTCGCGGCGTGAATCTGGAGCTTGCTTTAGAGATTTGTTACAGTGAATCTCTGGATACCCTTGAGTATAAATGCGCAGGCAGGAGCAGTTGCTCATCTGCTCCTGCCTGAGCATTTATTGTATCAATTATTTTCTGTCCGACTGCACAGAAGTAATTATTGAAGTTGTTAGTTATATTTAGTTGCTCAGTTATCAATTCTTAATTTAAACTAGCTTGAATCTTGCGCTTTGTGTTATTCTGTTCAATAATCCGTTGAAAACTCTACATTGTTTTTCAGTATGTATCACACTGGTAAACAATCGATTTGTTGCATAAAGTTTTATGCTCAATTCTTAATGTATGTACTACACTAAAAACGAAAGATTCATCCTATAGAGAAAGCACAGGTGAGAAAAATAGTTTTTAGGTTAATATCCAAGACATACTTCTTTTTCGAACATAAAATTATGACAGAAAATAGTTTCTATCCAACCCGGGCCCAATAGATGTAATTTCATTTCAATTTTTTTTTTACTTTTTCACCCATTCATGCGTCATTCCGGGGACACACTACTGTAGAGTCAAAATTATACAAAACTCATTTGACCAAAGCCTAATAGCAGACTGAACCCTTGTATATGCAACACCTTAGCCAAAAAAAGTCAAGAGTTCCTTCGTGAAATGTTTTGTTTTGCTGTTCTGTGATCATTTGATCCATTTTAGAATGAAAGTTATAAGAGGCTAGAACTACTGAATGATAATTCAATAGAACAATGGACAATTTGTACATTTTGTTGGAAATATGAAAAATATAAGGATTGGTTAGTACTGATGCCATTGATGTTAAAAAAAACAACCTACGACCTCTATTAATGTAGTAATCACCGATTAAAGAGCGTCAATCAACATCCACAACGTCACAGAATACATTATCTATCTCCGTTTGGCGTATTGACTGAGATGACTCTCTTCTCTCTCTCGAGGGGGTAATCTGGCTCTGCCCCGTTTTCGATCATACTGTGCAATTTGCGTTTTCTTTTTTATTTATTTAGTATATTTTTGGGTATTTTTGAAATATTTTTTCGCTGATGACTTTCTAATATTGTCTGGAATACGCATATAAAATTTCAAGTCATTTGAAAATGTATGCAAATCGTCCATTATAATAATAGTAGGTATGCACTTTGTCATATACAGAGTATTGCTACAAATCAAATAAATTATAACTTTTTTCATTTAAATTGACTTACCAAGAGATGGATGAAGACGTTGGCGAAAGGTGTATTTGCCAATGTCTCACTCCTATACACTTCATGTAAAAGAGTAATGGCGCAGAGTCTTTCTTCCACTCCAGACAATAAATCGTTTTGCAATAACATCAATAGACATGTGCCAACTAAAAAAAAATAATGATGAGAACGTAATACTGAAAGTTAGTAAAGGTTTCGAAAGTCAAGACTTACAATAATTTGATGCGAATCTGAAGAGATCTATAGGTTGACTATTAAAATAAAAATGGTGAAAAAAACTAACCAAAGTTGACCAAAACTGACTCACACAAGGCTACTTGCACATGAACGGTGAAACCGCCGACCAACTTTTTAGTCGGTCGACAAGTACGACCTTACACCACCTCCCGGGAGTTCTGCCGGTCAGACAAATAGCCGGCCGGTGGATTTACCGTTCGTATGCAAGCGGCCCAAGGGAAATAAGTGGAAATATATGGTAGTAGTAGTTCATCTCGCCGCGCTGCTCGAGATTCTCTTCGTGGATCACCATAGGAGAGACCGATTTTGGTATGACGTCGTGGTAGGGAAAAGAATCGTTATATGCGAGACGTTGAGTCTCTATCTCTAACTCCACTGTGAAGATGTGGTGCGGATATGTGGAAACCCCTGGGGAAACCCGGACTAATGAAGATTTTCATAATCACGTCCAGGAAAATTTCACTTCCCTAGTACTTTTACTGATAACCGATTTTACTGTAACACATGCATACTCTTTGGTACTACCTTACAGAACATTAGTTGCATCAGGAACTTTTAAATTACAAATTATATCCTTATTTCCGCACGTCTCGGCTGCTTCACCGAACTCCGCTACGCGTCGGTCGGTGAAAGGCAGACTCGTGCGGAAAAACTAATTTTCCGCACTTGTTTGGTAAATAGCTATTTTCTATAGAATAAAGTGAGGATATGAGAAGTAGTTTTTTTGCCAACTAAATGATGTCTCTAACGCGACATCATTTTTTTTTGCCAACCCAAACAAACCCAAATTCCTACGCGGAGCAACATTCCATTTGCCCAGATGCATAAAATAACACCGAATTAATTAGCTTTTTTAAAAATACCGATTGAAAAGCTGAAATAATCCTCACCTTATTCTATCGAAATAGCTATTTTCCTACAGCCGTCCGGAAAATTCAATTTTCCGCACCGATATCCGTGTGGAAAATCAGATTTCCCGTACCAGTGAAAAACTTTTCCGCACGACATTTCCGTGCGGAAAAATTTTTCCGCACGGATATATCAAAATTAACAATATCATAAGCAAAGCAACCAGGTTTCCAGGTAACTATGGTCGCTTAGTTACACATTTTACATTCATTATTATTTATTTGTCATTAGTTGCATCAGAAACTTTTAAATTACGAATTATATCCTTATTTTCGCACGTCTGTAGAAAAACTATTGTACCTAACACTTGCGGAATAGCTATTTACCTAACAAGTGCGGAAAATTAGTTTTTCCGCACGAGTCTGCCGTTCACCGACCGACGCGTAGCGGAGAAATTTTTCCGCACGGATATGTCAAAATTAACAATATCATAAGCAAACAGCAACCAGGTTTCCAGGTAACTATGATCGCTTAGTTACACATTTCGACATTCATTATTATTTATTTGTCATTAGTTGCATCAGAAACTTTTAAATTGCGAATTATATCCTTATTTCCGCACGTCTGTAGAAAAACTATTGTACCTAACACTTGCGGAAAATGTTTTTCCGCCCTCGGCTGCTTCACCGAACTCCGCTAAGCGTCGGTCGGTGAACGGCAGACTCGTGCGGAAAAACTAATTTTCCGCACTTGTTAGGTAAATAGCTATTTCAATGCAAATATGAAGACCTTTTTATAGAAAATTTGTTATTTTCAGTTGCCATAAAGTGATATGTCACCCGGTTTAGAATATATTGATGAAATACCGAGTGAAATACCGTCTTCAGGGTGTCCCATTTAGGGTCGAGATGACTTTACGGACAGTGGATTTTTAAAAAAACAAAAATTTCACCCTCAAATATAAGTAGGTAGTCCTCTATTTAAAATGGCGTAGCTCTCTTAGGAAGTCTTTTTGACAAATATTTAAAGGAACGTTTTTTACCAATGTTCAGGGAACATCCTGTATCCGTGTACAGCGTTGTATACGGGTGAAAGTGAACCAGTTACCCGTACCCACATTTCATGCATCTTCAGAATCTTTTTATCTATTTACCTGAGAAATGATCAGCCTTGTCAAACTTTTTGTGGAGTTCATTTGCAAGAGTCTCCAGTGTATTTGATCTTATATTATCTATATCTAAAATACTTAATACAAAGTAATTAGAATTCATAAAATGATATAAGTTGTTTATTCTTACTCTAATAATAAATCACATTGTCCTGGTGTAAGCGACATTTTTTAAACAAGCTGAACTCTCTTGAGCCAAATATACAAGCACTCTTTTTTGAAAGTGATCGGTTCTATGTGTAAATACGAAATTTAAACAATATTCCAAACTCAAATCCTACATCACATCATAGCCCATCATAAGTAGAATAAAAAATAAAACGAATGATAAAAACAGTATTTGGATTTTGGATTATTTTGGTTTTGGAAGGTTATTTTTTATTTTTGGTCTGACAGTCTGACCATAGAAAATGACTCTAGTGGAGTGGAGTGTGTATTTGACCAAATGCCAAATACCGAAACGGAACATACGCGCTGTTGCCAAGTTAGCAGATCTCAAAGAACAAGCATTTTCTTATTTGGCGGGTTTTTAATGTGCATCGAAGTGTTTGCGATGTTTTCTGTTTCTTGTCAATTGATCATAGCAAAAAATTAAGTCAACTTCCACTTTGACGCAACCACATCCTGCAAACAGGAGAATGGTTTGTTGCCGAATTCCACAAAATCAAGTCCATATCAGTTGGTAGTTGGTGTTCCTTGTAGCAATAACCCCCTCATCCCCATCCATTGATTAACGATTTTTTCACCAAATAGTGGGATCGGTGGCGTTATGCACGTTGGAATGATGTCAATGATGTGGCCAATCTCCAAAAGCTGCAATTTGTGAAGACCATCTGATGGTTATTTCTCATTCATTCAGCGGTAGTGACACTACTAACAAGAGAAAAGCCCCTCATTCATCTACGAGCCTGGACCCGACTTCCAACCCGCAACCGACTCGCGACCCATCCGTGCTCGCACAGACATTACACGAACCCTGTAAACCCATATGCATTCAATTTCTTGAAATGGAACGATAAAATCATGCTAAAATGCCTTATTTTTTTTAAGTCTTTTTGATTAACCTCAAACCAACTGTGTTTGATTTCAGTCCCCGGACAAATCTGTGTTTAGCCACACACACACACAAATTTGCCCGAATCAGTCGCGGTCGGTTCGAAGGTCCGCTGTCAAGACCGGCGAGCCTGCAACGCGACCCGGAACCACTGATCTAAACAACTGGATGAGCAAACGCCGCACTCGAAATGGCTAAATTACGACCGAAAAACGTGAATAACAGAATAAACCCGAACATTTTCCGTCAAGTTAGATATTGCGCACTGCAGCAAAATAATAGGTGTGTTTGTTATGCTACACTAGTGCACACTTTTCTACACTACAACACTCAGTGTGGCTTTGTTTGTGAAATGTCTGTCTGTTTTGCAGGATAGAATATCTTTACTAGCTTGGTCAAGATATTCTATCCTAAAAAACCGACAAACATTTCACAAATAAAGCCACACTGAGTGTTGTAGTGTAGAAAAGTGTGCACTAGTGGAGCATAACAGACACACCTAATGTCATCATGACGAGGTGTGGACAGGACCGAACTCATGATGGCCAGGTCAATGAATATCACAAACAAAAAAGGCACTCGAAAGTCAGTTTACAAATATAGTCAAAAAGTCACACACAAACACTACGTCCAAATCAATATAGTCCACACTACGAAACATTTGAGTTCCATAAGCACAACACAACAAAGCATAAAGCAATATTGCGTCGATCACAAATAAACGAAAACCGATGTAGTACACGGGACTGGTTTGGTTCACCGCGAGGGTAAACATCTGGGTCGGATCGATAGATTGAATTCTACTACGCATGAACGCATGATCAACATTCCCAGACTCAACTGGAAAATGACCATAGACAAATTTGTCTATGAAAATGACCGTGAATCAGACGCAGAAACTCATTTTTTCGCCCATGCCTCGCCACATTTGCTTCAGATGACACCATGCATTATGCTTATCCATGGGTTGTACCGTAGTAAGGTATGTGGATGGGAATTGCACTCTTTTCAGTTACATTGTTTACTGCGTTGCAGGGAGTAGGTCAACTGTACCGTAGTAAAGAATGTAAATACGCGGTGGGCGGGGCTTAAGATGACCTGATCAAAGAATTTTTGAAGGTCGAGTAGAAGACATCTTCACTTGTAAGCGAATTAGTCGTGAAATAAACGACGAATAGGAAAAAATCATAAAGTTTTGAAATTGTGGTACTGAACTCGCAGAAGGAACCCAAATACAGATCCAAAAAGTTCTCACTCCCCCAGGCACCGGGGAAAGCTTCGTCCCCCCAAACGTGCCATTGCGACGCTTTTTGGCGTTTTGCTCGTAAACCGTAACTCTAACGAAAAAATGTTAAGAGACTTTTCATGTTCTCCATTAAACTCTTCACAAAAACTATCATACGATGTTTTTGCGTAACCCAACGCTCATAAATGACCTTGGAAAATAAACGTAGTGCTCAGCGCGTTTTGAGGCTGGCGCTGGCGATCAGTGTCTTGTTGGTTTATCTCCAGCCTCATTCATTTGCATTGAAAGTTCCTTGACACGAATGAATCTGATGATAAACGCGATATCACGGAATTGCTTACATTCCTCATTGCCCTTTCTCCGTCGAATAAAAACATAATTCGCTTTATCTCTCAAAAAGCGATTTATGTTTTTCACCTAAAAGACGATCGAGAGATAATAAGGAAAATGTTCTCATTTTCAAAGAACAGCGCAGGACGATTATAAATTTGATTAACAAAAAAGAGGTTCCACAAGAAGTCGTCGTCGTATTAAATAACCCTTCGTCGGCAAAAGATGGCATTGCAAAAGCTGGGGAAAAATTTACGCTTGCCATATACAAGGCGGCATGAAATCAGACATCTTCAGACTAGGTGCTAGCTATGACGTCATATTCACAAAACCTCAAATTTTGATCGGATGTCGGGGGTACACGGTACAACACCATATACCTATACAACTATACACTGACCACACTACATTTATCCAATGTGGCGAGCATAAGCCTGTCAAATTGAATCGGGACTGCAGTTTCTACGCATGAACAGAATCTTGATTTTTTGATTGGTAGTTTGCCGTGACGCGCCAATATACTGCATGTCTAAAACTTAATAAAAAAATGGCAACAATCCAAGATCGGAAGAGAAAGTCTTTGTTCTCCAGGGCGTCTTGATGAACTTCACAAGCCAAATAGGTAATAGTTGGCCACTAAAGGTGAACATCAGGCTTTGTAGGACGGAAGCGGTTTCTCCGAAATTCAAAACAAAGCTTTTGCCGCCCCTAGATGGGTGGGATTTGTACAGGAAACTGCTTTGGTGAGACTGCGCAGAAAAACTCGTCCCAATTCAAATGTGAGAGGAAATGATATCGTTCTTACAGTTGGCAATGTGATCGGTATATAGTTTTATGAGTATATGTACAACACAAAGGTGTTTACAGAACGGTTTTTTGCCATTAAACTATCAATCATAAGTAATTTTGCCTAAAGAAAGTACACCACGTGTGTAGATGGAACAAGCGGCTATTTGAACTGTTTATAAACTGTTATAAAATGTCCACTACTTACTTTCAATATACATTTGGAAATATGGCAATGACATTGATTTCGGTTCACTACATTCAACAAGTTAGTTGGCCAATAGAGCCACGCACTCATTTGGTCTCGACTACCACCTAAACATCTGCTGCGTTTAGCATAACATATCCATATCGCGTTTTTCATCAAATGCATTCGTGGCAAGGAAGCACTTTGAATGCAACTGAATGGGGCTGGAAGC
Source organism: Orchestes rusci (assembly GCA_958502075.1). Taxonomy (NCBI): domain Eukaryota; kingdom Metazoa; phylum Arthropoda; class Insecta; order Coleoptera; family Curculionidae; genus Orchestes; species Orchestes rusci. Next base: position 11,000,251 of record OY293313.1, on the reverse strand, counting down.
TGGAAGAGTTAACAAATCCCTGTTGCCAGTACCTACTTATTACTATACTCAGTCACATTTTATCAGCGGAATAGAGGCCTATAGGGAAAACATTTGACCATATAACTATAGGTCGAAGGGGAAAACCACTTGAAAAAAAGCACCGAGAGAACTATACCGCAGAAGTGGTGTGGAAATGCGCTCAAAGTACAGCACAATGTACGCTGGGCTTATTTTTTGTCTTCGCGCTGAGAACTTTGTTGACTTTCCAAGGTCATAATTTATAAGCGTTGCGTGGCAGATACGCAAAAAATATCATTGGGCAATTTTTGTGATGAATTCAATGGAGAATATAAAAAGTCCTATAACATTCTCTTGCCAAAGTTATGGTTTTCACGGACGTCACGTTTGGGGGTGGTTTTTGGAGAAAAAGAAGGTGAAGCTCCCCCGGGCGGGGGTAACTCTTCGGATCCGTATTTGAGTTTATTCTGAGAGCTCGCAGTATCAAAATTTCTTTTATATATTTCTTTTATAAATATAATTTTCCTACACTAACTGCATCTACAAAGTCTTCTCTGTGATCCCTTAGCAACACAAGACATAGTACAGCCGGTTGCAAAAAAAACTGATACGACATGAATTGTTTTTTTTTTTTAATTTTGAGCAGTGAATATTTTCCGGATGATATTACAATTTAAAAAAAAAGTGCTGGAATGTTTATGACGGGTTATGTTGAGAGTATCAGAAATAATGAGAATATGTCAAACATGCCATTCTTTGAAATGTACAAAATTCGGTTAATTTTAATCTCTAGTTCTAGATATACTTTTTTGTTTATTTGGTTCAAATTGACAATGTTTCAATATGACACTGACATGAATGACATGAAAACAAACAAATTTGCTTGATTGTTTAGAATACACTGCTCAAATTTAAATAGAAAGTGCTTCAAGAGTCGTATCAGTTTTTTTTGCACCCTAGCGAATCTAGCGAAAGACGAACTTGTTTTTGTCTTCTGGCTAGTCAAAACTCAAAACCATCAGCCCTATAAAATACATATTTTTGCCTCGGATCCCTTGAATCAACAACTGACACGTCAGTTTCAGTTCGAGAAGCCGGAAGACAATAACAGGTTTCTCGCTAGATTCTGGTATCTTGCGGCTCTTCCACTTACTAGAGGAGAGGAGGAAAATAAAATCAATCATTGTATTCAGTGAGCACTCTCTCTCTTCTTAAAAAGCAATAATGATTGCAAAAATGTGTAATTCGTTTTCAATTATCTGTCTATCTTTTCAAATCAATTTAGAAAAATAGTTCGCGATCTGCTCGTACTCCGCTCACCGCGAGTGTCATGATTCATCCCTTGACGGTTTTTCAACAAACTTCTTCGTCTCTTCGTAGTTCTGGCTTTTTTATTAGAATTCAAATTAAATTTTAGATGCTTTTCTATGGATCACAGTGAGTTCGTTGAAATAAATAATTTCAAGGAACATATATACAGTGTGTCCCCGGATCGACGCATGAATAGGTGAAAAAGACAAAAAAAAATTGAACTGAGATTTCATCTTCTGGAGTTCAGCCCTGCTTGGATGAAAACTGGTTTGTGTCATAATTTTTGTTTCAAAAAATCAAGCATGTCTTGGAAATTAACCTACAAGCTATTTTTCTTACAAGTAATAAAGTGCTTCTTCTGTGGGAGATACGACAAAATAATATTGAAGTTGTTTACAATGAAAAACGGAATGAGAATGCAAAGTTTCAGAACCCTACGCCTACTTTGATGTTTTGTATTTTTTCATTCCTAGTTTTCAAAAAAGCATGAAAATAAATTTGATCTTACTATTTTAAGTTTGTTTTTTTTTCTAAAATTCGTTTTTGATTTGCAAAATTGCGTAATTCATCATTTGAAGAGTTTTTGGTGATAATAACTTCTCTTATATTTTGAAAAAGTCCAAGTAGGCGGCGTGTTTTGAAATTTTGCATTCTAACTCAGTTTTTTATTCTAAACAACTTTGTTCGATAACATAATGTCGTATCTCCTATCGAAGCACTTTACTAGTGAGAAAAATAGCTTCTAGGTTGATTTCCAAGACATGCTTGATTTTTTGAAACTGAAATTATGACACAAATCAGTTTCTATCCAAGCAGGGCCGAACCCCAAAAGATGAAATTCCAATTCTTTTTTTTTTGTCTATTTCACCTATTCATGCGTCGATCCGGGGACCCACCCCACCGTTGGGTATACGCGCATTTATGTGCAACGAATATTACCAATATGCTATATTAGATCGAATTGGTAAAACCCCGTATTTAATTCATAATTCTTAAAGAGTGATCGACAAAGATGAAATGATTGGACACATTTTTCAGAAAATAGAAAATGGTTTCGACGATCTCTATTTGCTTTGAAGCTGGAATGTATACAAATCTTGTATTCACATATTGATAATCACAATATTCACAACTAACCATTATTATTGTAATTTATCAATGAATGCGTTTGTTTTCTTTTAAGTAAAAATGGCAATGTCGCACATTAGCACTTTGTGTGAACCGTGGACCATCTCTTCACTTTTATTTCTCTATACTTCGAACAGCTGACATTGACATTCATAGACGCTGGCTGGCTGGAACCTAACCTAACTAACCTAACTTAGTTGGTGGCAAGCCTAAAAGTTGTAAAGTAACATTTCGTTTTGAGTTCCATTGAGTAATAATCTGGGTAATAATTATTCAAATTGTGTACTTTTCCACATGATTTGAAAGGTTTTAATTTTTAATATTCTCTCTAAGAATAATTCTTGCTTGTTAAAAATGACGTCCATCATAAAATTACAAGTGCTTTCTGGAGCAATGGATGAATCTCCTCCGGCTTATCTTTTACAAATTGATGATGTGAAAATCCTGTTGGACTGCGGTTGGGATGAAAAATTCAATATGGAATTTATCAAGGAAGTGAAAAGGTAGGATGGCTTAACTATTAAGTCACTCAAGTTTATTTGTTTTGGGAGATCGATTGCGAAAGAAGTAGGTACATGAGTCTTGTTTACGTCTGTCTGGACCTGTCAGTTTTCCAAGAAATACATCTGGAGCATGTCTTTCTTATCACTAAGTACATTTTCGAGTTCATTTTTCATTATAATTATATCGCCATTTATTAAATTTTTATCGACCAAAACAATGCAAATCAATCGAGAAATCAATCCAATCAATATGTTTTCTTCCTCGGATAGTTCCTGGATTTTGGTCTGCTCATACTCACTGTTTTCATTTATTTTTCGCTAAAAAATAGTCAGAAGGAAGGAAAATTGCATTGAAAATTAAATCGTTTTTTTTCAATTACCAACTGTTGAAAATCGCAAAAAAATCGACAGTTCGTTTTTTTTCTCAATTTCGTTTTTTTATGATTTGTTCAAAATACAGTGCGTTTTTTTATTTCAAGACGGAACATAGGGATTTCCATGTTTAATTCTCAAGCTCATGTTAGCAGTACTTCTATTCGTATTCGTAGTACACGGCTGAAACTTGCCGTAGATACACTTAGTTGCTTCGAGATTAGTTTATCAATCCCGCCAGAATAACTTGGAAAAAGACTCAACAAATGCTTTAATTAACCAGAAAGTGATGATTTTAACATGCCTTGTATATGACGGTGACAACCTGACGTAGTCCTACTTCATTGTCAATTTTTTTAACCAAACAATTTCCTTTTTATTTTCATGAGCGTTAAAGATAAAGAAAACCATATCAAAATTAAGATTAATATCAATCCATGGATGTGGACGTGGACCGATATTATTCTTAATTTTAATATGATTTTTTCGCCCCATAAAGCCATGTCAACTTATAAAATTCAAATACATACCACTGATTCACTGACCAAATTTCAGCCTTAAAGGTAACATAATTTTTTTTAATTCAAAGTAATCTGAATCCGATACTATTCTTAATTTTACTATGATTTTTTTTGCCCCATAAAGCCATGTCAACTTATAAAATTCAAATACATGCTACTAATTCACTGACCAAATTTCAGCCTTAAAGGTAACATAATTTTTTTCAATTCAAAGTACCTAATTTGAATATTCCGGTTCAGCATCGAGCAGTAAAAACTCGATTAAAAATTAAAATACTTACATATCTCGAAATCGGCTCACTTTAGATATTTTTTCAAGAGCACATTTTTTGCATAGAAATGCGCAAAGAATAATTTCCTTGGAAAAAAAGTGGAAGCTACACTGGTAAAAAACTTATGGCATTTTAAACCATCAGACGTGCAGCGCCCTCCAGCGACCACAATGAAAAGGTGTCAATATTCAGGTTACGCAACCCAAAAAACCCCTGTGTACCAATTTTCAAAGCAATACGTTTAATAAAGTTAAAAGAAACACAATTTGAAACATTCGATTTTATTTTTTAACTCAACCATCCTGTATCTGAAACGGAGCACTTTCGGATTGAGGTAAGTTGCTTTAAGTCGGTTTATTCTGACCTCAGGAATATGTGGTAAGATTTTGTATGACCTTTTACAGACACCCTGTATAATAAATAAACTAAATGGCATTCCTAGTCTGTTGGTCTTTCTATCGCTTCAATAAATGCGCCATTAAAATCTACGGTCCCGTACAATTTTTTTTTGTTTCCTACTCGCGATTCCATCAATTCGTTAAAACATATCATTAATGTGGAAGTTGGAGAAGAAATAATATTCTATAATATACAGTAGGTGTGTTCGCGTATACAGGTAACAAGGACCAAAAATTGAAAGATTCGAAAAAACTTGATTTCTGCTAAAAAAAAGTTTGCATATCGAAAAAATAGGTATTACGATGAGAATAGTATATTATTTTATGTGGAGGAAAAGTGATACTTTTCGTGACGCGCTCGTGTTTGGTAGCCAAACGAAGTGAGTCTGAGATAATAGGGAGCATGAAAAGTCACTTTCCAAATAAAATATGCTATTTTTTCTTCAAATGTCGACAAATATATTCAAAAACATAATATGTTTTCGATTTGCCATAAATGTAATAATAATAATTTTATATTGAAACGCAGTGCACTCAAATTCAAGCGGTATGTTAAAACAGAGCCCCGTAAAAACTTATTTTGTTGTCATAGTTCACTGTGGTCACTTTTCCTCCGGCGAAGAAATAGTATATCATTTTATATGGAGGAAAAGTGATACTTTTCATGACGCGCTCGTCTAGCAGCCGAACAAAATGAGGCTGATAATAGAGAGCAAGTCATGAAAAGTAACTTTTCCTCCAAATAAAATATGCTATTTTTTCTTCAGACGTCGACAAACTTATAATTCATGCAAAAACAATGTTTTCAATTTGCCATGAATATAGCTTCGGGCGGCGGCGCCAGGCTCACGTTTTCGTTGTCATGGTTACTTTCTCCTCCGGCGGAGGAAAAGTAAAACTTTGCTGCCGATACTCAGCCGAACAATGTCCGTTTTACTGACGTTTGAAGAAAAAAGTGATTTTTATCAAACAGGTCGCATCAAAAACGCAAAAACATATAATTATAAAATTAATCAAGACCAAACAGTTATGTTTTGGGAGTGTCTCGAAATTAGACGTCAATATTGGGAGTGTCTCGAAATTAGACGTCAATATTTCAACCACGTATTCTACGTCCCAAAATAGAAATGAAACTTCATATAAACTTGTTTCCACAAACTCTCCGTTTTCAAGATACAGCGTGTGAAAAGTGAAGACCTGATGACGGTTTTTTGTGGATATTTTCAAAACCTGTCAAGCTTGCTGTCAAGATAATTGAATAGCATTGTGTAGAGTTACCGAACTTTTGACAATCTATCCAAAGAACGGAAGCTAAGTATTTTATCACCATCATCGGTGGGATATACAGGGACGGGTTTGAGAAAAAATGGTATTGATTTTTAGTAGTCCTGAAAATCTGGAGTTTTTTACACAAATGCACCATTTCCGAGAAAAATGCATTTGAAAATCTTTTCAAACACTGATGTTATTGAAAAAAGTCGTGTCTATCTGGCAAGGCTATCACAGGTGAATCCGTGCTTTCCCTGAGAGTTTTGATATACGCAATATTGTGTGTAACATGATTTTCAAATGTATTTTTCTCGAAAACGGTGGGTCCCAGCGAGGTACGAGGAGAGTACCTCATCTACGTAGAAAACACTAGATTTGGAAATTTTGTAGGCAAAACTACTAAAAATCAAGAACCAAAAAATCTAGGCCAGATCTTTTCCAAGCCCGTCCCTGTATCCCCTACCCATGAAAATTTTACAATACAGTCTGTTCACGGCTTTCCTGCGGTCACGTCACAGTATTTGACGTTTGGCAGTATGTCGTAGATTGATAGCTCCACATGTGACATTTGTGAAATTGATCCTGAAGACCCTCGTCCAGACGTACGTGATTTTTTTTTCAATAGCCTAGTTTACATCGATAACTCGTTTAGTTCGGTCCGATAGGACCAAGCTGGTGGGGATAGTACGGTAGGACCAATGCTTGTTTCCTGCCCGTTTACACCGTCTTGCAACGCGTGAACTAAATGTGTACGCCCGCAATTCGTCAAATGTCAAAAACAAGTCGAAATTATTCATCAACACAATTCGTAACCAAAAAAACCATGAGTAAGTACGCTCAGATTGCCTTAGAAACTCAGAACCAACACAATTCACAATAATAACAATCAACATAACCTCATAATTTTGATCTCGATCGAACCAAATATAGTTCGGTACACTTGCTGGCGAGTACCGAACCAAGAGCGGACCAGCTTGGTTCGCAACTGTTTACACCATTCGAACCAAATATTTGGTTCGGATATAGTCCGAATTTGGTACTTGGTCCGCGGACCAAGTTGTCGGTATAAACTATGTGTAAGAGAGAGACGGAAAAGTATGACGTAACCGCAGGAAAGCCATGAACAGACTGTACCAAGTTTCCGTTTATTAAATAGAGCGTGAAAGGGTTGGTAACTGTACAAAATTTCATTCAATTATCTTTATCTTTATCTTATCTCACTATTTATGATATTCAACTAAAATTTGATGTCTAAACCTCGCCTACTACGTCTTCGCTAAGAGGGCCAATTCTCGATATTTTGCTTCGCAGAGATATCGAGAAAAGTTACTGGAAAAATTCGTTCTAGATTGTATTCTTACCCCGCAAGTTTCATGAAAAAAATCCAAATTTGTTATTCAATATTTTTGTTCATTAATAATTTCATGTAGAATAATTAAGTATTCTTATGTTCCTTTACTAAAGGTCGTAGGCTTCTCGTTATCCATGAAAAACTAAAAAAAAATCTTCAGACAACCCCCACTACCTTAACTCGGGCCCCACTAATCAGATCTTTTAGTATGTTATTTGAGATACCTTCACCTACATACATCTGTGCCAAAATTGGTTTTTACAGCTATTTTTCCTCCGTTGCCTGGGCTACATGGCCAGCTGACAACTATCGGCACTTATCCTGTACAGCTGAAACATTTCTTTCTGTAATTATACCTTATAACGAGCGATCCAATAAATTGTCATCTCTGCTGATATGACCCGATACAACTTTATTGCAACCATTTTTTTATCAAATTACTTATAAAAGCATAGACAAATAATTCCTAATAATAATTCATGAAGATCCCTACAAATCAACCAAGTGATAACTGATAAAACATGGCTGCTGATAATTAAATTGTCACTTCGTCAGGAATAGTTCTGTTCGTAGAATAATCAGAGCCAATCAGCATTCAGCATTTGCAGTTTGCAAAATATTTTTGACTAACATTGACCAAACGATCATACGCTAACTGGTTTGTGATTTCTGATTGTTCTACGAACAGACCTAATGTTATCAGTCATAACGCGACCAATCATAAACTGGAGCATTAAAAGCTCAAATTTGATAAATGGAGGATTTAATTAACAAATGTCCTGAATTCGGACTGTGAAAACGACGTGAAAGGTAACAATGACTATATTTAACAATTTTAAGTCCAGTCTAGTTCAACTACTTTCTTCTTGCTCCAATTCATAGATATTGATATCTTGATCTTCTCTTGTAGGTATGTGCACCAGATTGACGCTGTGTTGATATCATATCCGGACCCGATGCACCTGGGAGCATTACCATATCTGGTTGGTAAACTGGGATTAAACTGTCCTATATATTCAACAATTCCAGTATACAAAATGGGGCAAATGTTTATGTACGATTTATATCAATCTCAATACAACATGAAACCATTTATGTTATTCAACTTGGACGACGTTGATGCTACGTTTGACAAAATTATTCAACTTAAATACAATCAAACTCTTCCGTTGAAAGGTAAAGTACATTTGTGTTTTTAAATTAACGTTATTCTTAGTGTCTTACTGTGCTGTAAATAGTGCATATCATGAAATCCCAGCAATTATCACAATTTTTTCCCAGTATTAGACACACGTCGGTTGTTTCCGGCTGTGTATTTGATGATGTTAATATAATATGCTAAAACGTGTTACCAAGTTCGAGAATTAACCGCGATAGCGGTCATTTGGGCAGATAGTTCATGAATTAGAGTTGGTTACTAAGATCACCACTACTTAAAAATAAGGAAACATCAAATCTGAATCAATCCACAACACAGCGTTTTTCAGGAAAGGGTTATGGTATTTCTATAACACCCTTACCAGCTGGTCATATGATAGGTGGTACAATCTGGAAGATCATGAAAGCAGGGGAGGATGTGATATATGCTAATTCGTTCAATCACAAAAAAGAACGTCATTTGAACGGTTGTGAACTCGAAAAGCTTCATCGTCCTTCTCTTTTTATCTCTGATGCATTCAATGCTGACTATCAACAAGCTAGAAGACGAGCCAGAGATGAAAAACTGATGAGTAAGTAGTACTACTTAGGTTAAAATAAAATAATATGTTTGAATTTTATGATTTCGAATATACAGGGTTAGCCGGCGGAGCGATATTCCCCTTTACTTACTTACTCATTCATATTAGAAAAAAGACAAACACTGTTCTCTCTTTTGAGAGAGTTATGTAAAGAGTGTGTAACAGAAAGCTGCTATAAGTTTTTTTCAGGCCGTTGTGGACCCATGCCCATGAGCGTATAATTTTTTTGTTATGAAATTAGTCAAAGATTCACCCATTTAACTTTTTACAAGACTTTACAGGGTGCCACAAATTCGAGTGAATGCATAGGGATCTCTGTTATTATAAGAGAAACAGGTTCGGTTGAATGCAGTCAAAGTTGCTCTATTTTCGAAGAATTTTGAGAAAACTGAATGTTTGCAAAAACGTTTTTTATTATTTCCCGAGTTTATTTGGGAAGATATCTTCAAATAAATTGGGTGTTCCATTTAAAAAACTAAAGATGGGTCCAATAACTTTTTGACCTGACCCTGTATACTAATTCTGAAGGCAGAATCGAGTTCTACGGAAAAAGTTGAATAAGAAACAGTTTTCACATTTTCCATAACTTATCTGATGGTTTGGGAACCCCTGCCCCGTGTAAAAATAAAGTTGATGATGACAGCTCGAAGACGAAACGTCAGATTTTCAATTTGATACCACCATCTTTTAGGGGAGAAAAAGTGGCAATGACAAAGTGTAATTTATTTTAAATTGTCTTTTCAAACAAACGCAGGAAATAATAAAAACATTTTTGCGAAATTTCGGTTTCTTGCGAATATCTTCGGAAGTAGTCGGAATTTTTCAAATTTCAAAATGGCATTTTCTTGAGCATAAAAATGCGCAACTTTTCAACCATTTTTCCGACCCTGTATCTCTTATGATAACTGAGATCCCCATGCATGCCCTCGAATTTGTGGCACCCTGTATAGCCCACACTGAAACGCCCCAGAGTTGCGTCATCTAATTTTTTTTTTTTGAGAAACTAATCTTTGGAAACTAAACAAAAACAGCTGATATGACACGGAAAAAAATATACCTCTCGTACTGCGGACTATTACTGATAAGTAGTCTTATCATTATTATTTTCACATGAAAGTACCAATGAGGTCCATTTCTATTCTAGCAAATATCCTACAAACATTGAGGAACCATGGCAATGTTTTGATAGCGGTAGACACAGCTGGAAGAGTGTTGGAATTGGCGCATATGTTGGATCAATTATGGAGAAACAAAGAATCAGGACTTCTAACATACTCTTTGGCTCTTATAAGCAATGTTGCTTATAATGTTGTGGAGTTTGCCAAATCTCAAATAGGTAAGTCGATAGAATGATTTGTCAATTTTAAATTATTCATCCTTAGTTGTGTCCAATGTTGTTAAACTAGTTTGTATCGGGACTATTTTTGTACTAGTACGATTCGGATTTCAATGCGGCCGCCTCCTATTTCAATGTTTTTTCTTATAGGCCCACAATGTTCCATTTTGTACTCTTTAGTTTCCCCTACAGTGACTATTAGTCTCTGTACTTTCCCCTTCATACAAGTACTGCTCTTTTCAATAGAACAGTATCGTTCAAAGAGATGTACCAATGTACAGCTTTGAAACACTTATTGTCAGAACGCAACAGTTCCATACAACGATGAATCATTATTGTTGATTTCTGAATACGCTATTAATTTCAGAATGGATGAGTGATAAACTCATGAGAAGTTTCGAGGGTGCACGAAACAATCCATTTCAATTCAAGCATTTGAATCTGTGTCACAGTTTGCAAGAGCTAAACAAGGTTCCAAGTCCGAAAGTAGTATTAGCAAGTAGTCCTGACTTAGAGATGGGCTATGCACGGGAATTATTTTTACAATGGTGCTCCAATCCAAATAACAGTGTTATCATCACAACGAGGTAAGCTGTTGGTGGTATATCCAAAGAAAAGTGACTAAAACATGTTATATTATTGTGTCAATTTTCACGGTGACAGCGTAATCCCATTGTGAAAATATCACATTAGGCGGATTTTTGAGTTAACCAGGTAACGATTTGTTGTTACCAGGTTTGGTGAGTGATAGACTGGCTAAGTCTGACGTCACAAACGTTGGTCGGAGCTTAAAATTTTTCCAAACAAACTCATCATAACCTATTTTCACTGATTTTGACATATCATGTGGAAAACCAGGAAAACTGAGTTTTGAGTGTTTTTGGATTTATTATATGCGAATGACTTTTAACGGTGATATTTATTTGGACAAAAGTGAGATTTACCGGATTAGTTCAAGTTTTTGATAAGGTTAGTTGATTTTAGTGTATAATTGATACTTTGAACACTTTGAAGTTACGTTGTTTATGTTTACATGCTAATTATTTTTATTTGTGAGTTATTAGTGATTAAGATCGACTTTTTTCAGACTTTTGTAAGGAACATGGCTTCGAAGCACGTTCTCAAGCTTTCTAGCATAAATATCTTCTTTGAGAACGACAATAAAACAATCAAAAAAGATGAAAATGCTTTGGAATCCAAGTCCATGTCCAGAAAATAGAGTTTGACGCCAAGCTTTCCATGATAAGAGGTGAAGTACTGACCAGTATGAAAAATAAAAGCTACAAGCTCAAGATAAAGTTTTCAAATTGAAAGAAATGTGTGCAATTGATGACGATAAAATAAAACAAACTGCGATATTGCCGACTGGTCAGGCTTCGAATGAGAAGTGGTTCCTTGCAAGGAAATACCGTTTGACTGCGAGTACCATTGGTATTGGTCTCATTATTTCGGCAAATCCAAAATTTTTCTTATGAGATGTAAACATAGGTTACCATGGTTACGAGTTTGTTGTTTGTTTGGAAACATTATAAGCTTCGACATACGTTTGTGACGTCACGACTTAGGCAGTCTATTGGTTACTGTATCGATACCAGCTCGGGATCAAACCTCAAAACGTTCTGGTTACTAGAAGTATTATTCATGGTATGACGTAGCTACTTGATTAGGTACCTCCCAAGGGATTTGCCCCTACTGCGAAGAAATGACAGGTTAGAAAATTCGTTACCTGGTTAACGCCAAAATCCGCCTAATATTACTTACATCAGTGGTTTATACTGATCTTAAACCAATGGATAAGCATGATAAATCCGTCATCTGAAGAAAATATGGCGAGGCATGGGCGAAAGTATGTGTTTCTGCGTCTGATACACGGACATTTTAGTAGAGCTGGGGAATGTCGATCATGCGTAGTAGAATTCAATCTATCGATCCGCCCAGATGTTCATCCTGGCGGTCAAGTGAACCAGTCCCGTAATACCTCTAGTACGAGATACGGTATTAGAAATATCTACCCTCATCTGTTATTTGATGCTAATAACGTTTGTATGTTAGCTAATTTGCTCAAAAATAGATTGCGAATGGGTTGCCTAGCAAAATCCGGGGCTATACCTACTATACAGGGTGTTACAAACTAGAATAATCACTATCAGTATCTTGAAAACGGTAGGATATACAGCAGAGTTCAAATCATGGCAAAGATGAGTATTTAGGTACTCAATAGAATGCCGTTGGAAAATACAAAAAATTACGAATACTCTCCGAGATATCCGGGAAAAACCGAAATTTTGTAAAACGGTTTTCGTGATTTCCTTGGTTTATAAAAAGAAATATTGCAAAACAAATGTTAAATCTTCATTGTCACTTTTTTCCTCTACAAATCAGATTTATGATCCGACGTTTCGTCTCAAAGCAACCATCATCAACTTTTTTTCAAAATAGACCAAAAATTTCGTTCTACGCTTAATATACTTTCATTTGAATTCTAATTCCAGCGACATATCACACTTGACATTTATTCGACGTTACGAGCTAATAACGCCATCATCAATATGAATTGATGATGTTTGGGAAGGAACAAAACGTCGGATCAAAAATCTGACTACGTCATCTCTTAGAGGAGAAAAAATACAACATAAACGTGAAGTCTTTTTTGATCCATCTCTCTTAGTTACGTCAGGAAAAGAAAATTTCAAAAATTCAAATTCAAAAGATGTTGGTTTTCAAATGACTATTTTCCTAATTTCTTCGTGCTTTTGATTGATTTCGCATTTACAGTGTATTTTTCATCTCTACAAGATAAGTTTATTGAATATTTTTCATATTATTATATTATATTACACAGGGTCAACCAGAATAATGAGTCATACGGTAACAGTAGATTCCTCACACAAAAATATTGCGATAGAACCTCAACTTGTCAATTCCGAAAGTTGATATTAACAGAGATACAGGGCGGTGTCAAAGTTGAATTTTAATATTTGATTTTTTCAAATATCTTTTGAAATAATCAAGCTACTTATATTGATAAAATTTGATGTATGGGATTGTTTGACATGCAAAATTCAAATCTGAGCACGGAATTGGTCTTACTTGTAGGGGGCGCCACTTACACACCTTTTCACTCATTCAAATAGTCAGAACATTTTTGTACGCACTCGTACATTTTTCAAAATTCGAAAAATGATCTTTACATCATGTTTACATGAAAAAGGTATACTTTGTAGAAGTGCCTAGGAGTAACCCTTTTCAAGATATTTGAACTTAAAGTAATCCATGCAATGTGGTTTTCAATGGAAAATTTGGAAAATGAACATAGGAGGCTTGGAAAACGGCGTTATCATGGTAATTTTGACATTAGCTAGAATGTTCAATGTTTTTTTTATTTGGAAAAGTATTCGGAATTTTGTGGATTCCCAAACGGCATTTTATTGACTACCAAAATGCGGAACTTTGTCGTGGTATGAACTTTTCTGTTTATCCTACCGTTTCCAAGATATGATAGAGAACATTGAAATTTGTAACACCCTGTATAGTAGGTATAGCCCCGGATTTTGCCAGGCAACCCATTCGTGATCTATTTTTGAACAAATTATGTAACATTTGAACTTTATCACTATCAAATAACAGATGAAAGTAGATATTTTTAATACTGTATCTTGGACTAATCGGTTTTTGTTCATTTATTAAAATTATATTTTGGCTTAGGTATATCAAGGAATCTGGATAAATGATTATATCCTTACAATTTAATTGTCCGAATAATAAAAAAGTTATGCCAACTGAATACTCAAATTAAAGTTACTATCCTTCAATTTTTCGGAAAAAACATAATTCGTTTTTCAAAATTTTTACACATATTTTTAACACGTGCATTGGTTAATCAAAGATAAAAATTATAAGCTTCACTGAGAAATAAAATATTATATTATAAGTTCGGTCCTGTCCACAGCTCGTCATAATGATATTATTTATTTGCAGTGCGCAAAATCCAATTTGCCCAGAAATGCTGGAGTTTATTTACATTTTTCGGTCGTAATTTAGCCATTTCGGGTGCAGCGTTTTGCTAAAGATAACTTTTTTTGTTTGGATAGATGCAAAATGTACTTAGTATTTACAGCTGTTATGGAGACTTCGAATCAACTTATTTGAGATTTTTCAAACTTGTTTCGTTTGATGCTAGAAGGCATCATCCACAACAGGTTTCTTGTCATAAATTTGGTTTGGAAAAAAATCTTATTTCATGAAGATTTAAGTTTTTTTTTTGAATCATTCCAATAACCCATATTTCGAAATATTGAGAGGCAAAACATTGTTTTGTAACAATAATTCTTCGGAAGCATTGAGAGAGTTAGGTTTTATGGATCTTTTAACTAGTAATAGTTAGCTAGAAGACCAGAAGCAGGTCTTCTGAATTCATTTAAGCGCTTATTATTTCGTGGTAGTATTGTTCTAAAGAGCAAAAAGGAGAAGGTGGTGAGGAGCAGTCAAAAAATGAGTGAGCTCTCATGTATTGTTCAATCGAGCTTTCGGAACTGATTCATTCCTTCTTCAGGATGACAATTAGAGATACATTCAGATAGCACATACAGAAACAGGAGATTTAACATAGTAGTTATTGGTTGTCGACATACGTACATAGTAATGAATAAATTAACATTAAGACATAGAGTATCACTATCACTTGTTAAAACGTTAGAATAAAATATGTGTTGAACATTGGACGAAATAAAATAGTAAAACAAATAATTAAAATAGTTTTTACGCCTAAAATACAGATTGGTGAGGACGGACTATTACTTGCCTCCTTTACTTTACTCTTAACGTTTTAACAAATGATAGTGATAATCTATGTCTAAATGTTGATTTATTCATCACTATGTATGTCGACAACCAATAACTACTATAACTACTACTATGTTAAATCTTCTGTTTCTGTATGTGCTATCTGAATGTATCTGTAATTGTCATCCTAAAGAAGGAACGAATTAGTTCCGAAAGCTCGATTAAACAATACATGAGAACACACGTATCGTGGGCCTCTCATTTTTTTGACTGCTCCCCACCACCTTCTCCTTCTCAATTAAAAACCTGTCACGAAAATTTCCACATGAAAAGACCAAAGACAGCAACCCTTCTGTTTCCTAGACCATTAGAAATTTAATTTCTACTTGAAACCAGGTAAACAAGTAGTCTGACCAATGAAATATTATATTTCATTGAGTCACGCAGCACATCATTTTGCTGTGAATGTGTGAGAGCATATTGATGCAGTATCTCAACAGCGGTGGATTGGAAGAAGAAGTCTGTTACCATGGCCTCCGCGATCCTTGCAACTGGAATTTTATTTATGGGGCGGTTGAGGGACATCGTGTTTCAGACTCAGCCCACGACCAAAGAAGATTTAAAAAACTTACCATGCCAGTATTGATGGTTAGCATTTCGATAATCTGTAAGGGCATTACCTTCCTTTATTAAATCGGTTCTTTTCAGGGTAACAACTTATATGATAGAAAAAATTCCAAAAAAATACTGTTACAAAAAATAAAATCTCGAGGAATGTTCGTGAATAATTTTAATTAGCCGATATTTTGGGTTGGTTTGGGTTAGGTTCATTAAGCTAGGGGTCAAGCTAGAGAATCATTAAGCTGAATTTTCATTAGAAATAAATCATATCATGAATCTATTTTCTTTGAGAAAATCAACTTTTTCTGTCGGGTGCCACAAAAGTTCTTCGAGCGGCGATATGTGAAACGAACAAAACTTCAAATATAATGACATTTGTAGCCCAAGCATAGCTTCTTTCAACAAACTCAAGCCAAACATATCTCATGAAAACATTTCCCTTTTTTTCAGCGTCGGGTCGTTGCCATGTGACAAAATACCCTGAAAAATAAAAAAATACTGCTTATCTTCCAAATCACCAATCCTAAACACTTATCTTGTATAGTTATTTCCACTGATGTCAAGTTTGGAGGTACACATGCTTTTTTGGACGTACGTTACGTTTCGTGTTGAAACATGGCAACATGTGGTCCCAAAACACTGACTTGAGGCCTGTGGCGCCATTGTTTACTAAATAACCGCCTTACTTAGGGTTTGACAATGTTTGGTCACCATGTGGTTATGAGTTAACCCTGAGTTGAAGGGGATAAACTGTTTCACATTCGATAGTGAAGCTTACTATTCAGGTTAAGTTGACTAGAGGAACACACAGACAATTTTGTTCATATAAACCAAAACTGTACCTGATAAAGCTCACCGTCGAAATACAAACTAAACTGCAACACCAAAAATAAATAATTAGAAGGATTTTTGAAAGAATAGTAGAAATAACATCCGATTTCAAATTTACTTGAATATTTGAAAAACTCAGTCCTTTGTTGTTCAACTCGACTTCTCACATCGAAATCTCAAAAACTGAAAATTCGAAAAATTTAACAAACTACGCCTTTATTACTTTGAACTCAAGGTTAACTCATAACCGCATGGTGACCAGACCCTAGGTTAGTGAGGTTAATGCTTTGGTGGTAATTCAGTTTCTCAATTTCGCAGGAGCACTTTGAACTTTTTTTTTTCAAGTTGCACTATTCAGTGTTTTATTGATAAACAATGACTGAAAAGTCGGTATGTGTGGTCAGAAAGCGAAAGAAGGCAGAAAAAAACCGGCCTCCTCGAACATTGTGTTTGAGTCAAAACATTCAATGCTAAAGCTATAGGCGTTATGTGTCTTGTTATTGTAAGTGAAGGATACGTGAAAAAGTATAAGAAAAATGAAATTTCGAATCTTTACAGAAAAACGAAAATTGAAATACGGAGTTGAAATTTTAGAATCAGTCTTTGCACGCTGAGTACAGTGTTGCATGGCTAACGATTGTTTCTACTTGATAAGTTTGTCAAATTTAACTCTGATGGAGGCGGTGAGCCGCCATCTTCAAAGAGCCACAGCTCCCTTAGGAGGCATTTTCAAATTAGTATATTTACGTCCAATCGACATGCATTTCATTTAAGAATGTGTGGTTTTTATTTGGCAGGAGAGATTCTGGACATTCTGTGTGATAGTTCTATGCAGCTCTTATGAAAAGAATATTATAAAAAGGCATCTTTTTATGCAAACAATCATTTCAAAATGTGTACAGTCTTACTTTGAAGCAGTAGTTGCTCATACTAGATGTAGGTACTATTACACCCATTTATCGTCATTATTTATTCTTTAGAACATCGCCTGGAACCCTTGCCAGAGACCTGATAGATAACAATGAAAAGGGGAGGAATGTAGATATGATTGTTGAACGAAGAGTACGACTTGAAGGAGAAGAACTGGAAGAATTTGAGAAACGTCAGAAAATGACAAAACTGGAAAACCGCGAAAATATGTGAATTCATCAAATCTGTGAAATATGTCGTTTATTGTTTTAATTTTTCAGTGAGGATGACTCTGATTCGGATAGTGAAATAGAGATGTCGGTAGTGTCGAAAGGACGGCATGATATTGTTATTAAACAAGAAGGTAAAATTGGTGGAGGCTTTTTCAAGGTCACTAAAAAGCATCATCCCATGTATCCTTGTAGAGAAGAAAAGGTCAAGGTAATTACGTGTTTTTATCATTTTGATCGACTATGGTATTGTATCACTTACGAAAAAAAAAAAGTGAACGAAACTGTTTCCATGTTGCTACCTAGACCACCCCAAAAATGTTTTACAATTTTTATCGCCATTTACTATGTTTGATCAAAAATATGTTATAAAAATAATAAGTAAGTCGAGTGTTTCTTCTTCAACTTGACACGGCGCTCTCAATACCTACTGTATTTTTACGGTGATATTTTTTCTAGTATGACGAGTACGGAGAAATCGTCCGTTTGGAAGACTACAAACTAGCAGACGTTAATCCAGAAGGAGAGGAAGACAAAGAAAATTTTAACATTAAATTAGAAGATGATGATGATATAGGTAAGAGTACTAGGTCAGACCCAGTCACAAAAATGTTTGTCGTACGTAAAAAAAGTAATCAGGATAACTTTTTTTCGTAAAATTAATACTTCAAAATTGTAAATTTTTTTAAAAAATGACAAAACCTGATGTTCATCGTAGATAGGTGTGATCAGACATTTGAACGTAGTTTCCAATGTCAATCAACTGTTTTTGATAACAATTTTCGATTTTGTCACAAATAAAGGTACTCTTGAGCGAAAATCATGTTTTTTGAGAAAGCTCCTGTATGACTGGTAAAATTTGTCACTTGATGGTTGTATTCTAGGTCTTGGACCATGCAAATATTTTTATGAGGAATAACTTTTTTTCGTAAAATTGTTAATAAAAAAGTTAACTCTATGTTCAGGGTGATCCACCATAATGTCGCCCCTCGCCTCCTTGAACTTTTTCACACACCTTAAATTTGAATGTATTTTTGAATTCCTCGTAAAATTCTGAGCATAATTCATTCAACATAACATATACTTATATTCAACGGTTTTAGAAATATCCGCAATATCCAATTTTTTAATAGCCTGAAGAAGATGCAACACACATCATCGAAACTGTAGCTCTTTATTAAAAGGAAGACTCAAGACATTGTCCGTTATTCCCGAAATCCTTGACATATTTGTTCAGAATACATTATCTTTCTCCGTCGTCTAATAACTCTCTCTCTCTCGAGGGAGTAATATAGCGCTGCCTCGTTTTCGATCATACATTGAAATTTGCGTTTTCTTTTTCATTTATTGAGTATTTTGGAAAAAAAAATCGCTGATGAGTTTCAAATACTATGTAGAATACGTATATAAAACGTTAAGTCATTTGAGAATGTATGCAAATTGTCCATTGGCAGAATTATTCTTTCGATTGACTCAGGAAACCTATCCTATTTTTCTGATTTGAAATAGTCCTTTAAAAAAATATTTGATGTCAACATTTCAAATTTTCAAATGCGAATATTTTGGAAACGGTTGAATTCAGGCATAAGGTATATTATATGAATTATGGTTAAAATTTCACGAGAAATTCAAAAATGATTTCAAATTTGGGGTAATACATTTTAAAAAATCCAACTTTTTGATTTTTCCGGTATACTGATGATTTTTCAAACGTAGAAAAAAAGTATTTTCCATAACCACATGACCATTCCTTCAAATTTTATTTGACACTTGAAATTACATTATGGTGGATCACCTTGTACAGGGAGTCCCAGATAAGATCCTCTACTACCTTATCTCGGAAGATATGCGATTTACCAAAAAGAGTTAAATATGAAGTCTCATTGTTCTTAAAGGAACTTTATTATAATATATATATATATACAGGGTGTTACAAATTCGATGGGATAGCATTGCTAATTCCTAAACCATAAGAGATACAGCGTCGGTTAAATGGAGGCAAAGTTGCGCATTTTGGCACTCAATAATATGCCGCTGAGAAACTTAAAAAATTCGGAGCACTTCGGGAGATATCCGGAAAAAATCAATTTTTTCAAAATTCTTTTTTATTTCCTCCTGAGTTAGTTTGAAGGAATTATTGAAAACGAGTGGCACATTTTCATAGCCACTTTTTCTCCTCTTGAAGGTAGGGTGGTCGGAATTTATATCCGACGTTTCGATTTTCCGCAACCATCATCAACTTAATTTTTTCAAATACAAACCCAACTTTTTTTATGCATTTTTGGATAGCTCCTGACTTCCTGAACATCATGATGTGTCACACTTGTCATTCCAAAATATGCAGAATTATAATCCGAGATTTTTCAAAATTCAAACCTCTTGATCTCTTTGTAATGCAATGCGCGTATCGTAGTCATGGTAACAATGACAACTTGTCACGCCTATGAATAGTTTTGAAGCTTGAAGAAAGAAACTTCAGCTTAAAAAAAAGTTTTTTGGCTAGTTATTATCCACAGGCAGAGAACTAGACGAGAAGCGACAAAAATTTTCCCGCCAAAAAATTCAGGTGGGGGATCCGATACTTTCTGTCAAAAGATTTGTCATCTGTTTATTAGTCCGAGTGTTTAATCAGTTTCGACTGTAGAATTCAACGGTTACCATTTGTAGTTTATTGCTAGTATCGTTAGCTACGGTCGATCAGTGGATCAATCATTATTTGTGGTTCGAGAGATTAAAATCTCTGTTAAAAGCTTGATGATCGAAGCTATTTTGAAGTGTTATTATTGCTCGGGCGAAGTTGTGCTTTTCGCGGTTGTTGTACGAAAGGAGGGGAAGGAATCACCTTCTTTGGTTTAACGGGCATTATTCGCCCGCATTGCAACTTTACACTATGTTTATCAAAGTGAATTAACTCAAAAACGGCTAGTCCAAACATAGGCAAACTATGTATTTTTGAAAAGAGGAAAATTAGGAGATTTTGGATCTGTATTAAAAAATAGGGCATTCCATTTAAAAAAGTTAAACTTTTCCACATTTTCCCGATTTCCAATAGTGATATTATGTTCTTTCTCTTGGTTATTATAAAATTTTCAGGAAAAATCATGTGAACACTTTTTTTGTATCTCTGTTAATAGGGTTTCTAAAGTGGTGGCAAATTATAATGAAAAACCCCGTACACATGAGATCATATTTTTAATTGTCAAATAAACGTTTGATTTTTCAATCATGCTTTATGTTAATTTTTGTTGAATGTTTTTGAGTACCTAGTATAAAAAAAACATATCAGGCTTTTTTTCTACGATTGGCCTACGTCTTATTTTTGTTGAACAGGATCAAAAATCCTCCTATATCAAACTTCAGAATATCTCACAATTTTTATTCTGGGCCCGGACGCCCGG